>CAHIKZ030004892.1:2175000-2195000 GCA_903632075.3 Acanthosepion pharaonis | reverse complement strand
AACAGTGTGTTACTGGGCCGTATATGCGAATCCATGTGTCGTTGCGTGCATACGTACGCAATTGAAACAGCGTAGGAACCAAGATAGAGCCTGGGGGAAAACTCGCGTTCGTGTGAAAGGATCTGGGAGTGAGACGGTTAATAACGACCTTTATTTCACAAGGAATGATTGGATTAAATCAAACAATCGTCCTGTAATACCGTAGCCCTAGAGCTTAAGTAAAAGACCAACGTGCCAAACGCTGTCAACCGCCTTTGAGATATCTAGTGCTACAGTTCGAGCTTCGCCGTTATCAAGAACTTGATGTAAGGTAGTGAGAGATAAGATGCTTAACTACATCGGCATTCATTAAAGACTCGAATACTTTGCCGAAAAGCGGTAAGAGACTAAGAGGCCGATAGTTTGAAGGGTCAGAGGGTTCTCCTGAGTTCTTAAAATTAGAAACTACAGAGGAAGAGTTCCAACAAGCTGAAAAGGAGGAAACAGCGAGGCAATAGTTGCAGAGTTTAGAGAGAACTGGAGCCAACTCTGGAGCACATTTCTTTAGAAACGACGGCTGGGATCCCGTCACCTCTACTTGCCTTATAGGAGCCTAATTTAGATATGATTTCCGTGACCAGTGACCGGGTTATGCTCATATCACTCATTGGAGCCTCAGGGTGGAAATCAGATATGAGTGCTCCAAATGAGTCTCGTGTTAAACTGGGAGAGAATTTCCGAGCAAAGCATTCAACCGTCTCTGCTGTAGATGCCAGTTGATTGAATAGAGGAGGGGTTGAGGATTTGCTGTTGTTCAGCACACTCTTGCAGAACCGTCAATAATCTGTAGAACTCGAACTTGCAAGATGCTATAAGTTGTTTTATTCTTTCATTCATCAGCAAGCAGTAACTTCGCTTCACTGAAGATACGGTTGCACTCGTTACGTGAAGAGACAAAGGGACGTCTGTAGCAATCAGACGTATCACTCTGGTACAGCCGAAAGAATTGATTTCTGTGGGCTACAGCGACCATACTTGCAGGTGAGAACCTCGGGTTACTTTGGTGTTTCCTTATTGGAATGAAAGCATCGACGCCGGCTTTCGCCCAGGAGGAGAAATCAGATGCGCATTTCTGAACAGGATCTTTAAAAACTTCATTCCAAGGGACGTCATGAAGGAAATCACGGAACGAGTCCCAAACTTTTCGTTGGTCACAGAAAGATATTCCGTTGGTAGGAGGTTCTTGGCTGGTGAGGGAGCGGAAGATGTTTACAGACACTACCACATGACCAGAATTGCCAAGAGGCCAGGGCTGCGTATTCAGGGATAGTGGTAAAGAGATCGAGAAGAAAAGCGTGTCCGTCAGGGTGACTGGGGAAACACGTGAGGAAGTCAACTAATTGCGTGAGAGATTGAGTGATTGAGCGAGGTCAGTGACAAAGTTTTTAAGCCACCTGGCATTGTGGGCATTAAAGTCGCCGAACACAAATATATTTGCAGATGGGTGTGTAGAGATGGCCTTGTCTATATTATTGGGAAAAAAAACTATATAGCACGCAACAGTCTTGAGCGGAAGGGGAACGGTAGAGAAAGCCGAGTCAAGTGACTGAATTAAGTAGAGACAGGCGGAGACACATATAAGAATGGTCTGGAGATTCAAGAGCGAGTTCCCTAGCCAGTGGGAGATGTTCGCGAACATAAATTCCGAGGCCATGCATGTGGACATTAGTGTCTTTTCTAAGGAGAGGAAGGTAGCCAGGAAACGAGAAATCAGAGAAGAGGATTGAAGAGTTTAGATTAGTTTCACAGATAGCTAAGATGTCCGGAGAATTTTTAAAGAGGAACGATTCCACACTGCAGAAGTTTTTAAGAATACCACGCATGTTGGGGAAAGAAAGATTAAGGGGGTTAGGTGTCTTATGTTGAACTGGTTTCGGTTTATAAATGACGGTTACAAATGACGTCACACATTATGAAAGTCCGACAATTATTTTAAGATATTTTTTTTATGTTTATACGTTCTTTTTATAGATAAAAATTGTCTTAAAATAACTGACAGACTTTGTCCATTTCATAATGTGTGAGGTCATTTGTTTACATTTGGATACGCATCAAGCAGATATGAATCTACGAGAGAAAATAATGGAGAATTGTAGTTTAAAACCAGTAAAATCGACCTTGCTAACCGAAACGCTCATCTGTGGCTCAATCAGTAAAAGCACGTCAGGCTATATGACGGTTCCGTGTAGGATACAGGTTCGATTCCTGTCGGAGGACGCATATTTTCTATGAGAATTTCTCGGATATTCAGGCTGGTAAATGTCGTTAATACTGTTTATTATAAAGAGAGCATTTACTTAAATATCTGTATCTATAAAGAGAACGTATAAACATAAAAAATGTCTTAAAATAATTGTCAGACTTTGTACATTTCATATATATATTATGTTCGCGATATATATATATATAATATATATATATATATATATATATATAACGTGGACTCTCCAGTCGTTGATCGACGTAGCGTGGGCTGTTGACCCGTGCCTACCGGGGACCCTTTTACGACATGTGAGGGTCAGGCAATTCAGTTCCTTGGAACCGACAACCAGACAACCTACACATATCATTTGATTACAATGGTGAAGGTTTTGTGAAGAACCAACCACACTTTTTGAAGAGCCGAATGCAGAGACCTGGTACACCGTGTGCCACAATGTTCCTAAACAACCCTCCTCAGGTTTTGAATTCATAGTTGTCTTTCTCTTAAACTAGTTGCCATTCAAGTCTATAGAACCCAGTCTGCTCTGCTATTTACCCAGAGCTGAAACGTTCATGCAAAGGGAGGAAGACAGTGCATAGAATCAAGAGAAAAGTGCAATTTCAGACCTTAGGTTCTATGGTTAGGACTCGGAAAGAAATGAGTATACACCTGAAATCAAAGGAATAATAATAATAATAATAATAATAATAAACTTTTGGATTTTTTATCTGTGACTTCTTTAAACATTTAATCCTTTTGAATATACTTACAGACAGCATGTTTATAGGAAGAGTCAACATTGCCAGTCGTTTTTAATGAAACTTGTGTTCTTATAATTTTATTTTCTGAATACTAATTATGTAGAAATTGTTCAAATTTTTTGTATGTTTGAGTTCTATATTCGATCATGAAACAATTTATTGCGATAAAATCCGGTTTCAAACATCCTTTTTCAATTACTGCGCTTTCGTCGTATGGCTGTTCATAAAATATCAACTTCATTCAGTTCACGCACGCTTTTAAATTTCTTGACAAGCTTAGTGACATTTCATGTATACATCCGTTAATATATATATATATATATATTGCTTGTTTATTGATTGCTTGGTTTTACGTCATGTCAACCGTTCTTAAGTAATGTTGAATTTTATATGAAGCACACCACTAGGGATGATATTTTTTGATGAGAAATGCAAACTTGAAATATCACAAATCAAAGGTTGCTGAATACAGATTTTGAGATTTATTTTCTGACTCATATTAAAAGGAGAAAGAAAAGAACTCGCGTCTCTATAGCACAAAATACACAATAAAACATTGCACTGACTAAAGAACTGACAGTGTTTCTATTCTTTATGAACTATTAACAGACTGAAAAAAACTACTTCCGCAAACTCGTCTTGTATCCGTCGTGTTTTATGCCATTGCTTCAAGAAAATGTTAACGGAATACTGAAACAAATAAGGAAAGAATAGCGTTTGTTTTTTGATTTGTGTTTTGATTTTTAAAAGGTTTAATTATTTTGAATTCTTTTTTGTTGAGAAGATTCTCATCACTTTTCGTAATCAACTTCTCTGCGGTCAGATGCTGACTTAGTTGAAATGTTGTAAAAGCTGCCAGTAAAATAACTCTTCCTAACTATAAAAATGTGAACATTAGTTTTGTATAAAGATGAGACTTTAAGAAGAGTCGGTCTCTTTAAAATCGTATTTAAAACGATAACACATGTAAACCGAATGATACTTGTAAAAGAATATTACATGCAGCATACAAAAATAACTCTCCTCTCATCTTTGCATTTTAACATTTTCAGTAAAAGCAATTCATCTGTTATTTTAGACAGGAAACTTCGATTCATTAAATACTTAGCTTATTTATTTATTTGTATTACACAAAGCTCTTATAAAATGATTTTCCATTCGTACTTGTACACTAATCTTGATTGTTATAATCACAAAATTTCGGTCGTTGCAATTGTCCGCCTTCATCGGCTATCTGTCCTCTTGGAATTTCGAGCTACAACTCTTTATTCAATTCATGTGGACAGTGTTCTCATTCTGTTTTCCATGCTTAGGGAAGATAATTCATATCAGTTAATACTCAGTCATATTTCCCATGGTATATTTTTCATTCGTTTCTTCTACTGAACTGTGAGCAACTTTTTAGAACAGCAAGACACATGAATTGAACTCACAACAGCAAGGGAGCCAGATATATTTTAACCAATGCGATATTTCACAAGGCCAAATATCAAGAAAAGTCCGAAGGTTACAAAGGCCGAAAAGTTGTGAGCATAACGAGATGATTATATTATTCTGAACGGAAAGACATACATAATAATAATAATAATAATAATAATAATGCCTTTTCTAAAACAAAATTGACATATAGCTTTTATTGTGTAGCTAAAAATAAATACCTGCTGTAATTCATTAATTCATTCACAAAACCTAATAAATAGATAAAAACTATTAGCTCACGCGCGCACCACACACACACACATATATATATATATATATATATATATATATATGGGGGGGGGTGTTTGTGTATGTTTCATTAAAAATGATTGACAAGGCAATTCTGTTTAATTTTCCTATCGTATTTTTAATGTATGCAAGTTTTCATTTTGTGACTTAGTGGGTGTAGAAATTTTACAAATGATTTTCCTTCCGAACACTATGCGCTCATGCAGTTGGCATTTTCAAGTCCCAAAAAGAAAGCTCTTCTCCGGATACAAATACAAATGATGAAAATTAATGGAACTCCCTTGTTAGTCGTTAAAATCAACAAATTTGGAAACCATAAGATTCTCTTAAACCAAAGTAACGATCTAATTTCCAAATACCATCACCGTAGGATATTTGAGTTTAGCTAAACACCCATCGAACCAACAAGAACTGTCATAGGAGAACATTCACCTGGGAATCTCTGCTCCTCCCTGAACAGGACCGAACTCAATCGAACTATTATCACTTAACATGAAAATGAACTAATCAATGAACATTCACACTGCATATCTAACTTCTCCTCCCTTCTTTTATACTCTTACCAGTTTTCCATCTTCTTCCGTCCATACACTTTCCTCCATCATCACCAAGTCATCGATAATTCTTGACGACCATCAATAATTTCCTCACTAATGTTTCCCCATCTCTTTGCTTCGGTTGTACTATAATTATTTCGATTTTCGTTTCCCATCCTTGGGTTTATCTATTGAGTTATCCTGAAAATCCAATATATGTGGGCACCAAATCTCCACCAAATGGGTTATGACAAAATAATAAACGATTAGATAATCTCTGGGCTAAATAAATAACATATAACAACAAAATACGGGTGATTAAAGAGGATCTTAAATTTGGATGCATATGCTGATATATGTGAGTGCTGGGGTATACATGTATGTATGAGTAGGGGATGTAGGTATATAAGTATTAGAATCAGTATGCGTGAGGAGATATACTCATATTTATGTATATAGGTCACCCTATATATAATCATTATATACGACTCAGCATATACAATCTTAGGTAATCAAATTCTTACTATCATCAGAAAACTTCCTAATACTTAATATAGTGTACATAAGTTAATCCAAGAATTTAATAGGTAGAGTCTTAAGGGTCATTTCCAACTAGCGTATGTACGTATGTGTTTAAATGAAGATATCTAAGTGTGGGTTAGTGCAGTCAGCTATACCAATAGGTATTATTAACGTGCACAAACGTTAATTTCCGTAAATTCCCGTCGAATTAAACTTTGACCTTATGACCATGAGGATATAGATCAGCCCATCGGTCTCCGCCTCCCTCTCCCTACCTAGGCTCTCCTACCTCCATAATGATTCCAGTAACGATGCCTTTTCCTTCCCCACTTCACCTCCCAATAGGTATCCAATTGCACAACCTCTCTCTTTCTTTCTCCAAATAAACAGTACGCTACAAACTGATACCAGAAACAATTTGAAAAAAAAAATTCGTAGGTGAAAATGGTCATTTGCTAAAGGTAACTTAATTCCAGTTGTAAAGAAAATTTGCTCTGTTTATTGAAAATAAACATGGAGCTCACTTTTGTGAGTCAGTTTTAACATATTTCAAATTCTATGTTGTGTTAATAGGACCCGCCTGGATTATTCAGTACTTCAAATAGTCGCCTCATATTTTTTTTATTAAGCTGTGTTTATTACGTCTATCGGCCTGCACATTCGAGAAATTTTAGTAAAGAAGATGTGTTGTCCGGCAGAGATCGAACCTGCGTCTGTAGGGGAAACAACAGTTTGATACGACGGACGTTGTCGTCTAGTGACGAGGAACGTCAAAAAACGGTAACAAGATTCTTTTTCCCTTTTAAGGAAAGCACATCCTCTTCACTCAGAAAATTAATATATATATATATATATATATATATTGTGTGTGTGTGTGTATGTGTGTGTCTACATACTATATATGTCCTCAAGGGCCTATAGTTAAAGTGGGAAAAAGTGTTGGTTGTAGTAATCCAATGACTTGACCCAAAGAATTGTAAGTTCAATACCTGGGTACGGCAGAGGGGAACAAAATTCTTGGAGAGTTGAGTAACTAAAAGGAATTAAATGAAGCTGAGATATTCAGAAATACTATGGCACGTGGAACTAGAAAAAATCTACCCCCGTAGACAATATTAAATGGTTCGGTTCGAAATTTCAACTCATATCACCTGACGAGTGCTGAATATATATATATATATATATATATATATATATATATATATATATATATATATATATATATATATATAATTATAAAACAGTTATTGGTCAGAGTCCAAATATACCAGGAAACAGTTAAAAAGTGGTCAATACATATAGGAAGAAAATAAAAAGAATAAAAATCTAACATGCAGAGATTTCAATTTAAAAGTTAGGAGATCAGTCACTCTCGCTTCCATGGTTTCAACCTTTCGATATCTTCAGGCGATATATTTCCCAAATGATTCCCTAACGCTTCATTATTTATATATAAACGCACAACGTGAAGTGTAATAGAAGGGGAGGTGTAAAGTATTGAAATTGTATTGGAGGGGGTGTAAATAAAATTTACATACTTTCATCCTGGTTCGTACAAACTCAAAAAGTACTTTTTAATGTCTATACAATAGTGACATTATTTCAGATCTTTCATTAAGTAGGTATTTTGGGGTTTGGGAATGTTATTATTGTTAACTATTCCTCCTGGCATAGTTTGCAGATATCACTACGATTGCTATAAGGTTTGACACTTCTTAATATTTTCCAGTTTACAATCGGGGCTTTGTTATTTTTTCTTTTAACTCCCACACATGGCTGGCTAGTCTGGTACATTCCTAAGGCTTTCTAACCTGAATGATGACTTGTGATTATACCATCTCTTCTTGAAGCTGACTTCAGTAAACCCCACTCTGGCCATTTATATCTTTTACTTTGACTTTGTAAATCACTCCTTCTGTTTTGCAAACTCCAACTAGTGAACATTTTCATTTATCTCTACAGTTACATGTTTCACTGTTAACGACGTCTTGCTATACGTTAGCTTTTAAGGGAAGTGCTTATTATGCAATTTGAAAAATATTTTCCCTATTTTACACTTTACCTATAAATTAAAAGAGGGATAAACTAAATAATGTTTTTCTTTTCCTCGAATTATTCTTTGTTTTATTTGAGGTTTAAATTCCAGTTTAGTTTCATGTCCCTCTTCTTTTAAAGTCTTGTCATACACTTTCTTTCTTTCTTTCTTTCTAAATAAGCTGGGCTCTTTTCCTTTAGGGATGTGCTTTATTATACTTGCAGGATAGTTCAATCCAGCATTTACGTATCTTAATTTTGTGTTGGGTTTCATGTATGGGGAGACACTGTCAGTTTGTAGATTTAATTTTCCAACTAAATATTGGACAACCTTTTTATTCCTCTATTTTAAAGTCAGTAACATTTGAAGAGTTTGAAAAGCATCTTTCTTATATTACATTTATTTTTCTATTGTCTGACACTATCATCAGCCCATCAGCCCTATACAGGCCGTGGATGTCTATGTGTACTATTTCGTTGATCTTATATAAAATATAGGCCCATTAATTCTGAAACCTCAATACCATCAAACGTACATTGTGGTACATCGAAGTCGCCCTTTTTTATTTTTTAATTCATGCTTCTCCATTTTGGAATAATATATATTTACGGAAATGTAAAATTATAGCTATCTGTTCAGGTGGCATATTTACAAAACCTTTAGCGAAATCCAAAGCCTCAAGCAGTCTTTTTTTAGATATTGATGGATAAAAAGGTTTTATGTCGTATTTTATAAAAAACATATTCATCGTTATTTTTAATTTCATGGAACCAAGAAATGCATTCAGTTGTGTCCTTCCATTAGTTAAATTGCGTAGCGAACCTTAATAAATCACACTTTTTTTTTTCAGTATTTCCCAACTTAATTTAGCCAATTCAGTTTTGGTTGGGTTTATTAGTTGAAATGAAGGATTATTGGGAAATTCGTCTTTACAGTCCTTTATAGTTAAAAAAAAATACTTACTTACCGCATAGTATCTGAACCCTGTCACTTATAGCCAGTTTGGCTGTGATGTTTTTCTCTTTCTTGTTTATACTTTCAATGTGCAAATTCGGTGCTTTTTTGTAAAACTTAGTGATTTCTTCATTTATTTTTCCCGTAAGTCTTCGGACTCATCGTATAAATATTCCTTGTTTTGTCACCGTCAATTAGAATATATATATATTTTTTTTTACTTCCGTAATTAATATTTTTTGGAAATTATAATTAACTTTTCTGAATTTAATATTGTCTATTAAAGCAAGCATATCCTTTCCGGAACTAACCACCTATTCACTTGAAGGCGGGTAATTCCTAGTTTTGACTTAAATATTTATGTAAGTGTTATACCAAAACATTACCTATTCTATTGTAATAGACTCTCCCACATATAATAAGTAGTAGTAGTAGTAGTAGTAGTAGTAGTAGTAGTAGCGGTCGCCATTTGAGCTCAGTGGTGTTGAGTGAGTCAGTCGATGTCGGACATTGAAGTATCAACCACCCCAACTAGTTTGCAAGTTCCTAACGTCGGACCCTTTTAGGACCGACTTAGTGAAATACAAGCCTCCACTGTGAAAACTAGTCTACAACAGTAAGGAAAACAGCGCCTTCCATCTCATTCTGATAAGGAACTGTTCATTTTTTTGTAATAGATTTAGCATGTATTCGTGCATGTAATAAGCTAAATATTTTGCAAAACTTGAACAGAATGAGATGGAAGGTATTGTTTTCTTTACATCAATATTTAAGGAGTAAAGAAAACACGGAAAAATTTATAATTTTATTATTACTGTTATTATTATTGTTGTTGTTGTTGCTGTAAATCAACATGACAGTAAAGTAACACTGGTATTCAAATATACGAAGCCTAAGATACCTATCATGGCACCCAACCTGATAGGCACATGCATCACAGCCTTAGTTCGTGATATTGGTGGCAGGCTTTCATAATTTCATAATTGAAGCGCATAACCTTAGAGGTGAGGCCCAATTAGAAATACCTTCATGTTGGGTAACTCAGTCTGCACAGATAGTCTCCGATTGCACGTATTCATAACTATCTAGATTTGATTCACAAGTAACCTTGGCTGCCTCATCCTTCAAACTTAAAAATACAACCCTTTCAACATCGAACACTATTATTAGTAATACTAATAGTAATAGTAGTAGTAGTAGAAGATGAATTATAATTTCATAAATTTTATAAATTTTACTACAGTTTTAAATTAAATTCAAGAATATTATATGTACAGTATAGTTATGAAGTATGGATGAATGTTGTTATATGTTATGTTATACTGATACTACTACTACTAATGTATAACAATAAAATGTTCGTAAACTGGTTGAAATGAGCGTACCAAATGAGAAAAACATTTTTGGGAAGGCTATTGAAAAACTAAGCAAATATTAAGAAACAGGAAAATCTCGTTAGAAAGAAAGAAAAGAATACTGAACTCTTATGTAATATCATTCCTCCTATATGACAGTAAATGGTGGACACTCTCCTCTTAGATGAAGAAGAGATTTGAGGCAACATATATGTGGTTCTACGGAATGATTGACCGTGTGAGCAATGACGAAAATTTAGAGATAATCGAAGCAAAAAAGAAGGTTTATACTTAAGAGCAGAAAGAAATAACTGAAATTTCTAGGGTTAATAATGGGAAAAGAGGGCTTAGAAAATTTGACACTCACAGGACATATTAAAGGCAGAAGGGACACAGGAAAGTAGCTCGTAACCTACCTAACGGACGTGTGTAAATAATTGGCAGAACAGGGATTAGGGGAGATAGCGAAAAGATAATTTTTTACTAAGAGTTAAAAAGAACAGGAAATTGTGAAGAGCCATGATCACCTACGTCCTGAAGAGACACGGCACAAAGAATAAGAAGTTGTGTTTAAAACTGTTAAATAATAATTTAGCAGACCATTATTCTTAAGAGAAGTGTATTTCTGCTCTGACTTCCTCAGTTTGATCTTTGAAGTCAAATACAAGACAAAACAAAGGAAGTCGATTTTGATTGGCTTAACTAGTGTTGGAATAGTAGATAGAGAAAGGCTTTTCGGGAAGTCGAGTCTAAACCATCATACAATTTAGACGTGTTTCCTGGTAGAGCAACCCCACTATATATTTCATTTTTTTTTTTTTTTGTTTAACTAAGGGGAAACAAAAGATCATATCCTTCTCATGCCGTAGGTAAATGTCAATGACTTGGCATGTAATTATAAAACAGGTGCAAGTTAAACAGAATGTTTTTAATGGTAATAATGATATAAAATGAATTAATACTCATAATTTGTTTCTGCTTATTTGTATTTCAAATGTTCATATCAAACTTTTATTTTTTGCTCCTTTAGGAATGTCAAGATAGCTCTAGACCGCTACGATGCTTTGTCAGCAGAGTTTCACCAAAGAGAACAAACGGGTTACATCGACCTCAGGTTGTGCCAATTGTGCTTCCGTACTAAATTTGCTGATGGTATTGGTCGGGTGTGCTGCGACTGTGAGAAACGTGTGTGCCACAGATGCGGCTCCTTCGCCCGGCCAAGATGGGATCCGAAAAGAAGTAAGGTTGTATACTGATACCTTTATTACTGATTCATATGTGCAATTGAAATTGATACAGGCATGTACGCAAAATCACGCTCATGGAGTGACGTACGCATTCATGCACGCTTTCGCACACTTGTAAATACATACACTACAAACATACGCAATTTATTGACACACAGGTGTAGGCACTCTCACGTACGCATACTCACACATACACGCATACATACTTATGTATATGCGGGTGGTTAAAAATTTAGTTTTCTGACCATGAGACCTATGTTCGAATCTCACGATGGTCGAATTGTGAAGGTGGTGATATTTTGATATCATCCTTGAGAGACGATCCCGCGTGCGGATTTATTTGGATGTGCCTGAAAAAACATACCAAGGGTCGACGCAATAAGTGTCACTGAAATTGGGTAGACGGATCTATTTAGAATCCGTCAATGGTTATGCCAGTACGAAGTATGACCGAGGATTTGAAAATAATGGCTTTCTTCAAACTTGCGCCAGAAATATGCGCTCTCTATAAGAAAATATGCGCTCTCTATAAGAAAATATGCACTCTCTGTAAGAAAATATGCACTCTCTATAAGAAAATATAACCAAGGTTCGCGCTGAATAGTTGCAGTATAAACCACTAGTTGCATCTGTGAGTGTTGAAGATACATATATTCCTGAGCAGGAGTCTGCAATAGGGATTAAGTAGTCACTCTAGCATAATCAGAAACGAGCCGTCTGCACTTTATTTACCCATACGTTCCCTTACACGCACATATGTAAATACTCAAACGCAGTTAATTACACACATTTAAATATGGAAAATCTTGATAAAATACACAAATCTATGATCTACAAGCAACATTTAAATATGGAAAATCTTGATAAAATACACAAACCTATGATCTACAAGCAACATGTAAATATAGAAAATCTTGATAAAATACACAAATCTATGATCTACAAGCAACATGTAAATATGGAAAATCTTGATAAAATACACAAATCTATGATCTACAAGCAACATGTAAATATGGAAAATCTTGATAAAATACACAAATCTATGATCTCACAAGCAACATGTAAATATAGAAAATCTTGATAAAATACACAAATCTATGATCTCACAAGCAACATGTAAATATAGAAAATCTTGATAAAATACACAAATCTATGATCTCACAAGCAACATGTAAATATAGAAAATCTTGATAAAATACACAAATCTATGATCTCACAAGCATGTATATCTTAAATGAAATAACACCAGCAAGTGGAGTTCGAGTTCCTCCTAATCCATGTTGTTCCTGCTATATTTTTTCATATCGGTGGTATCAAATATTCCAGTACTGTTTTGCTATAATTCAGTTTCATTGTTCAACTGCACTTAATAGGAGAGAAGAATGCTATCTTTAAAAGCCATTAATAATATATTTTATCCATAAAAGCTTTTCCCCGCGGTCTGGCCTTGTATTAAATTTGGTTTACACCCGAATAAATGAAACTATGCTCTTGTGAAAGCATACTTGCAAAATAAACGACCTGCCTCAAACAAACATACACGTGAGAAAATACACATATGCTAACAGTGCACACGACTGAATAGAAATGAATTAACGTAGTTTTATGTAAATCTCTTTTCAATGGTGTTTATAGTCATGATTGAGACTGCCTACATCTAGTGAAATCTTTGCTTTTTATACTATGATATTCTCAGGTTAAAAGCAACGATTTGTAACTGTCTTTTGTCGTGTTTTAATCAGTGCTTTGGTTTTTATTGTTTCATGTACATTTTTCGAATACAGATGACACCCTGTTGATGGCCAACCACAGAAAGAAACTGTAAGAGCTCCTAGACAATGTAGTAAATGAAGAAAAGAATAACCATCAATTATAAGGAAATAGAATATATAGTAGCTGGCAAGAGAAACAGTCTGAGATGCGAAGTGGAAACGTCGAATTAAACAAGTAAAGACAATTAAGTATATGGGAAGTTCTTTGACATGAATCCAAAGCTACACTGGGATAGCGAAAGATGCCTTCCAAAAGCTAAAGCAAGTATTAAGAAACGGGAACATTTTGTTAGAAAGAAAGAAAATAGTCGTGAACCATTTTGCTACATCAATACTTGCTTTAACTTTTGGAAGGCATCTTTTGCTCTCTTACACTTCCTTTTACCTACTCTGAATACACTATTCCTATAATGAAAGTAAATAATGGAAAATTTACTGACAGATGAAGAGAAGATTTAGGGCAACAGAGATCTAGTTCTACATAAATAATGCCGAGAATAAGATGGATGGAATATATAAGTAACGAAGAATTTAAAAGAAAAATGGAAACAAAAAGGACACCTGCACATAGTATTTGACAGAAAGTTGAAATTTCTTGGACACATAAGAAAAAAGGATTTGGCAAATTTGACACGCACAGGAGATATTGAAGACAAGAGGGACAGTGAAAAACCGTTTGTAAACCTGACAAGCTTGTGAATTGGATGGCAGAACCTGGACTGGTAGGGATATTAAGTATCAAACATTTTCTAGATTTAGGAAGGATACGAAATTGTTGTGAGCCCTGATCGCTCTCTTCCGAAGAGAAATCCATTCACGTAACTTACACTACGTTTTACCTCCTCTTAATACGGTGACCGTTACCAGCCGGATCCGAGTATTATCTTTTATTTGGAGTGAAGATGAATACGCCCAAATAAACCCTCTGGCACTAAACATAGTCGGATGCATAAGAGTATCTACCCAAGAGAATGGAATCAATCAACCAACCTGACTGTTATTTTTATCTCATAAACTACTCACAAAAATAGATACAAATATTACGCTCAAACCCTCGGATATACTTTGTGTTGGCTCAAACAGTGACGGATTCCAGACAACTATGAATTTAAACTCAAGCATGTATTTGAACGCGTTCATATGAACATGCATAAGGGCAGGAGAATTGTACTGAGCACAAGGAAAACATGTTTCTCATGATACCCCCCCCCCAAAAAAAAAAAAAACTGCTAAATTCCGTATGGAGCATTTCAATGTCAAACACGCTATGGTACCACCTCTCTTAAAGACTGTTGCTACGCAGCCTTTTTAAAAACAGTCTGTGAGGCTTAGCTTTGTTTAGAAATAAATAGATGTAAACACAAGTACTTAGACATTCAGAAGACTAGCATTTGATGTTGGTGCTGATTTATGTTAAGTACAACCGATTCTTAGATTTAGTCTGCATGATGGGAAATATTAGTATTATTTCTTTTTTAATTCTGATACTCAAGAGGGAAAATTATCTCTCATTCAATTTATTTCTTAACCCTGCTTGGTTGAACACGTCTGTATATGCGAAACGCTTCACTGACTAAAGTATACCACACACAACGCATTCACATAAAGAAAAAGTGTCATAGTTCATTCGGTAAACGCATTAATTCGCTCTGGTTCAACAATGATCTAGTCATTTCTTCCTGGCACACATGACACTCATTGTTACAATAGAAAAATCTGCCGCTTACAATGTATAGAAATGCCAACACCATTAAAAGTTTAACTGAACGAGTCCGCATACGTATGCCCCAACATGTACATTTTTGCAGAATTCTTTACACACACATACAGATATATATATATATATATATATATATATATATATATATATATATATATATATATATGCAATAATTGTATATTGGCTCACCTTGACTCTTGCACTTGTCTTTATCAATATTTTGCAGCTTTTGTTAAAGAAACCCCTCAAAACGTGATTGATCATTGTAACTTGTATATTTTTTGAAAATATGAAATAATTCCATTCTTATTTCAGCCAAAGCAAAAATGACATGATTTAAATTTTTTTCTTTTCATTTGGAATACTGAAAATTGAATGAATTCTTTGCACGATGAAAAAAGCGTTTTTGTCTCGAATTGAATTGATATTTTTACTGGCAAGACGGATTTGGTTGATTTTGTTTAGTGGCATATCAACCTGCATGGGTTGTTTAATACCGAAATCTAAAAATTTTGTACACAATTCTTTGGAGATAATAATAGTTTTAGTGATACAAATCTTACTAATTAATCCATAGCTGAGGGAGAAGAGGTGGATTCATATAATTCCCAATGGTATTTGTGTATAAGTGAATGAAACGAACTTGATTAACATTATTCTATACACCACCGAGACATCAAAGCTTCAGTGATTGTGCGGGAACCGGTGTTTCGACATAATTTAGCCGTAAATCTGGTAAGGAGGAGATTCCATTAATATAACAATTATATACCATAGAATTTCCTCGCCTGTTTTGTTAATTATTATTCATTTTTGTTTGTATTTTCAGAATAGCATTTCACCATTCCCATCTTCCAAAATCAAAAAGGAAATGGGTAAACGCGCTATTTATTGAATGGGGCCCTCAGAAAAGATCTGATTTTATGCTAATGAGTTTAACTCTGATATTTCCTTAACAAATATCTAGTCTATTTCTTTTATTTGTTCAAATTTTATCCAACTCAAACTAGTTTAAAGAAGGATCTGTAATGAAATCGATCCTGACTTGGCATCTCGACTTCAGTTACTTTCTCACTGACGTGGTTTCCCTCTGTCTTTTCTAGAAATATTTTCATGGCAACTGCACTGGCGAGTATTTTTCCTTGGGGCCCATCTACATGAATTTAAGCGTGCCACTAGATTGGCATCTAAGTCCCACCTGTTGAAATAGCTAAATGCAACCGCCACTTCTACTTCAACAGTTCTTTTTCTCTCACTTCCCGCCTGTAAAACTCCCTTCCGTTTATTTCCTTCCCTGATAACTACAATCTTCAAAAATTTAGATATAAATTCGATCGCCATCTTCTGTTTTCTCGATTCCCGCCCATCTTTTCTCCTTTCCGCAATCCTCCCTGTACTCAGTCTTTTCCCTCACTTTCACTCCCTGTCATTCCCTGTGTACTAGCGGCATCCCCACTTTGCTTGGGATGAAAAAAACCCAGACGCCATAAGAGATATTTGACACGAGATTGTTAATTATTGCGATGTTATTATTTTTTTATGTACTTAAGATGAATATATGTTAAGATGGACAATTATAATTACTGGATTTTGTAATTAGTGAACGACTCAGAATATTTCAATGGGGGTCGGATTATAGAGAGCAAAATTAAGACCAGAAATTTATATCAAAAGCAGGAAATTTCGAATATGCTTAAATCTTTTACTAAATAATATTGTTTTCATTGGCCCATAATTGGGTGGCAGGAAATTGATTGATGATAGTGATAGTCATTGAAGAACAATGATCACATATGCCATTCCCAAATCTGTTTTTAAAGTACTAGAAATTTTTACAACACGCGTGTTGAAATCCTAACAATATTTCGTATTGTTGAAGTTATGGCTAACATTTTTTTTTTTTTGTCAAGATTTCCAAACTCTACGTTTCGTTCAATTTCGCAAACCAACCGATGAAATTTGAATTTGTTTGGAAAAATTCTTTGACAAAAACCTAACATCGCGGTTTAATAATTTCATTAATTTAATTTTATAGGACTTCATAGTAAAAAATATTTTTAAGAAAATTTCTGTTTTTCTTTTTTTCATTTTTAACAGCAAAAAAAAAAAAATTCTTAGGATTTCTTACTCTTAACCATACAACATACAACTGCGCGCGTGTAAATATTTCTTTCTGGAGTCAAATTCCAACTTTTTGCAGCGTTTGGCCTTGTGATTTGTTTTATAGTTCTTGTGAAGCAGCGGGGGGGGGGAGACTGGAAAGTGGAATATAGAATATATAAAAACTTAAATAAAAGATAGACAAAAACAATATTGCCTTTTTATTGAATAATATTTGTTATTTTAATCATTAAATTGTTTTTTAAAATAATGAGAGTATTCTTGTATGTTAAATAATAAAACTTTTATTTTTGCCAAAAAAAGTAATGAAAATTTATTATACTAAACTACGCACCCTAGTACAACCAACTGTACTTTGTATCCCCCTTACCTACTCCCAAAAATTCAGGGCTTACGGCCACATCACGTTGAAACACCGGTTCTCGTATGATCACCGAAGTTAAGCAACGTCGAGCATGTTCAGTATTTAGATGGTGACCGCTTAGGAATACCAGTTCCTGTAAGCTTGGATGTGCGTGTTATGTAATGGATAATGGCTCGAAATTGTTAATCTGTGAGCCGAGTTTCAATTACAGTTGGTTTTGTTATATCCATTTACATGCAAATACCCTTGGGAAAGGTATGAATCCACTTCTCCCCAGTTATGGGTTAATTAGTAAAACAGTTATTATCTAAAAAGAAAAAAAATCGGCATTAAATAATCTATAGAAGTGTACTAAAAAAAGTCAACCGACCAACCAACCAACCAAAATTATGTTTCGAGCGGGTCTATTTTAAAGGTTTGTGATGGACGGACTAACGGTAGTCACAGAATTTTGTATATAGATGAATTATGTTGTCAACAATATGCATTTCTTTTTCTTTTATCAGTCATTCTAAATGTATGACTTTTTGTTGTTTCTATACTAGCAATCTTTGGGAAATATGCCAAAACTAAGAGTCTTGGAGTTGGGACAAATAAAAGGTTGGATTTGATTCTATGATAAACAAAGATTATACTGTTATACTTTTTCACGCGTAACTTCTGAGTACTCTTTGAAATCAGGAACATTCGCAGATCATTAGTACCCTCGGGATTTCGATACCGACGTCGTTACTAACACTTACAGCCTTGTGTCAGATTAATTTGCGCTTAATAAATTTCCATAATTACATCAATGTCCAGGTATAAAAGTAGTCATGGAAAACGGGCTATATTCACCAAAGCACCATTTTATAATCGAAATATTTTCACTTAAAATCAACACAAACATATTAAATGCTGGTCTTCAAAATAAATAAAAATAATAATCTAAATCTAACATTTGATATTTAGTGGCATTAAATCATCATTTCAGCTTTCTAAAACCAGAACTTCCATTACTGTGGTGAAATTGATTTAAAACATATATTAATTTTGTGTCCATATTTAAAGAAAGTGTGTGTGTGTGTGCTTTTGTGTTCCATTTTTATATAAGAGTTCTGATTTGAAAAATAACAATGTTGTAGCCAAGAATCAAAACAGAAAATTGATGTTGAAATGTTATTAATTTTTAAATTATCGCTTTTAAAGAGTAATTACTGTAGCTATATATTCAGTCATCTCTGCTCTAATTCACATCACCGGGGCACAGTAAAAATAGAATATGACGATCAGTTACCTACAGATACTTGCCAGGTCCGTTTTAATTTGACACAAGACCACTACTGTAGGATCGAACATATAATATTAGAAATTGTACAAGAATAGCTTATTAATCTACATCTCATCAATTTACAGTTGAGCTGGCAAGATGTAGCCATAAATTCTATGCTAACAGTTTATTATCTCACACTTCTTTCTGCTGGGATTCCATTTCAGCACTTTGCTCATCAGAAATTTAAATACAATGTCAATCGCTATCTACTGTCCTCTTGATTACTCCTCCCGCTTCCCGCTCATTAATGTTTTTGTTCTTAATTCTTCAACATGCTGTAACGGCTTGTGTCTTAGTGGCTTTACTGTATTGCATGGGGAGATACTGTGACTGGAATTGTTTAGTTTATCAGGAAATATTGAGCTTAAACAAGAAAATATTTCATAATTTATTTTATAAATACAACTCAATTACAAAATGAATTAAATATTACTGTCATTTGTTGATGGTACAGGTAAACAAGTGAATAATACTTGATAATGCTTCCTCTAAGCATATTAGAAATAATAAAATTACACTGCTTGAGTAATTATTCGAAAAATGTCTTTCCTTCAAAGATGTAACTTCTTGTTTAAAGTATTTAGTGCTATTAAAAGTAAATTATTTTATAGAATATTTCAGTTATTCCTTACCAGAAAGACTCGCATTCTCGACTCGTAAGTTTGCATCTTTTATAGAAAAATCCGTATTTACTTAACGATACAATAGCAAATCATATTTGGTCTAAAGTTCCTTGTCGTATGTTCTTCATCAGAAGAGCTGCTACTAATAACAATCACATTTTGTACTGTGATTCGTTTTCTAATATCTTTTTACTATATACTGCAGTATAATCTTCATGACAAGCCATGATAGAACTTCATATATTGCCTAGAAACCCTCATTAAAGGCGTGACCATTGATATTCTATAAATACACAGAAATGCGTGCAATGCAGGCGCTTCCCCCAACGTTTCTGGGTTTTATATTGCTTCTGTCTTTCTGTCTTTGTTTTGGTCAGTGTAGCTTATCATATTATTAGAGCAATGATTGTGTTGCAATCACGTGACACGACTGGGCGCTTGCTTGTTCTGCGTCGAGTGCTGCTGCTGACGTATTCGTCTGCGCGAATCTCGCCAAGCAACCCACACTACTTGAAGTAATGTCGATGCCCGCATCACGCGAAACACGTATTTCAATAAACACCCCAGCACATCGTCTTTCTCTCATCTTCCTATTTCTTCTCGTCGTCTTTTAACTCTCTCTCTCTCTCTCTCGACCTCGCTTCTCTGTTTTTCCCCCTCAATCACTTGCTTTCTTAAATATCGGAGAATCTTTCATTAATACATTAT
>CAHIKZ030004892.1:2107500-2170000 GCA_903632075.3 Acanthosepion pharaonis | reverse complement strand
GTGGCACTAAATTTGGAACATCATCTTGACCTTTTCAGATGAAATAACGTTAACCACCCAGAGTCGTGATATTGTCTTGTGGTCAGTAAAATAGGGAAAGTATACATAATTGAATTAACGGTTCTTTTTGAAGAAAATATCGACTGAACACCTCATCGCATGATGGAGAAATTCCGAAAAGCTACGGAAGCAATACATAAAAAATAATCTACGGAAGCAATACATTTCCTATAGAAATAGGATGTGGAATCTTTTTATTGCTAACTCAACCTTGGAAAACCTGATTAAATTTCACTCTTGTCAATCTCATTTACCAGTTGTTATCACTTTCATTGGTTAATAAGTTTAAACAAAAAACAGGCTTAGCAAATCAAACACGCACACCAACTAAAAATAATGTTTATAATAATAATAATAATAATAATAATAATAATAATAATACCCCTGACGGGTGGATGGAGCGATTCCTGTTGGGTCTGTCTACGAAGCTTTGGAATGGGAAATCTGAAGATAACATCAGTGGATAAGTGACAAATTTTTATTAATTATATATATATATATATATATATATATATAATATCAGTGTATGAAGGAACACAACTCTCAATATCTCATCTCCTTTATCTATATAATAAATGCCAATGCCAGTGGGTCACTGTGTCAGACTATATCAATCAAAGTCCGACACAAGTCTCAATAGCTCATCTCCTTCTATATAATAAATGCCAATGCCAGTGGGTCACTGTGTCAGACATTTTCTATTTTACGACCAGAGTCCGTAGCCCAACATATCATACCATTTTGGAATCAGGTCGACTCTGTGAGCAAATTAAAAACATTCCAGTCCGGATCCAGACCAGCAATCCCGACATTTTGGATTCCCAAGTTTTCATTATTGCGATTGTATTCGGCGATTATTTTACGTGATTTTTTGCGGCGAATTTTTTCGTACAATAACAATTTAACTCGGAAATAAATTTGGGAATAATTGAAATTAATTGCAAAATCCAGTGAAAGTTACACATGAAATAAAAATAATTGTTTGTAAGGAAATTAAGGACCTATGTACATCAAATTGTCTTTAGATTAATGACGGCAGAAGAATTTTCGTTGAACTTATAAAAGGTAAACTTAAAAATTAATCCATCGATTAATTTTTTATGTTCTTCTGTAGTTTATTGTTGCCTATCGCATCCCTTCCTCCTTACCTCTTGTGATGAAGGCCCAATCAAGAGCCCTTCACAGAAGCTAGCTTAAATGCCTCCCGATATGGCGGCTTTTAAACTATACACACACACACACACACATATATATATATATATATATATATATATCAGTTCATTCGAAGCAAGGCGATAATGCCACTAAGATGCAAAGGGGTTACTGGAAGTGAAAGAGAAAGAAGACTTCAGAAGAAACCGGAAACCCAATCCTAAACTGGAATCAAAAGGTAAACCTCTACTCTTGTACAAAAGACCAGGGAGGAGTGTGAACCCAACGATAATTGAACCGATGTGTGTAAATATGGAATAATACACATTAATTACACGCACATTATATATATAATTTGTGATTTGTGGAAACCAAAAGGGACATATTCAAGGTGGTCACCAAAGACTGAATAATATAAAACAAAAATAACTTTTACAGACACATGTTTTTTTTCAATTTTATATTATTTTATTTGGAAATATAATTAATGGATTTAAAAACAACATCCCTCAAATGACCACTATTTTCCAATTTAGAAATACGGGCTCATTTTTCCTTGATCGTACGCAAGGCTTCAGGATCGAATGTTCTCCTTATGTACTTGAATTGTTCGAGGTTTATTTACGCAAACCCGTTCTTTCAAGTAGCCACACAAAAAAGAAGTCGGGTTTCGTCAAATCAGGTGAACGCAGAGGCCAAACAAATTCATCAATTTTTTAATTATTTGTTCACTGAAAATTTTACGTAAGAGGTCCATTGTCGCCTTGGCAGCGTGCGCAGTAGTTCCATCCTGTTGGAACCATACCTCATGATTATCTTCGACCGCTGGGCGTAAAAGATTTTCAAGCATTGTCTTATACAAGGTCCTGTTGATTATTTCTGGCTGACATTCCTCATTTTCAAAGATTTTCAACCATAACATGCCACCAAACCGTGCATTTTTGGAGATGCAATCGTTGCTGATGGAATTCCCTGGGATTCTCAGTACCCCAACATCTGCAGTTTTGTTTGTTGATGTAGTCTTTTAAATGAAAATGGGCCTCATCACTCTTTATTGAGGTGTTCAAAAAGTTGTTATCTCTGGCTAGATTGAAAACGAACAAATTATGACTTCCAAACCCTTCAGTTTTTCAGTGGCTAGTGTATACTTAGAATCAGAGTTGACATTTCTGGGACATATAATGAGGAAAGAAGGCTTAGCTTGAAGGCAAAATGGACTGAGGGAGACTGCAGGTAACCTACCAAACGAGCTTGTGTAAATGGATGACGAAACAGGCAGTGAAATGGCAACCATTGCTAAGAGTTACAAAGGATAGGAATTTGTGGAGAGCCATGATCATGCCAGATTATAAAAACGACAATTAAGAACTTGAACTGCACCAAAGTTTACTGAGGGACAATAAAAAAAAAAAAAATCTATAATTAGGATCAATGGTTAGAATTTGTTTTAGATCAGGCTGATTTTTTTCACTGGCATAAAATATAATTTGTGATTTGTAGAAGCAAAAATTTCCAGATTTAAATTTTCAGAATGAAATCATATTAATTTTTTTTTTATTTTTTAAGTGAAACCAAACAACAATACACTGCCTCCCATTCAAGTACTTTAAAATTTTCCCCTAATTTTTAACCAAGCTAATGAAGAAATTCATTGAAATATGTATGAACAGGATATTTTACATAGTAGATATCCTTTATCTCGGAGATAAAGGTAAGTAGCCTGTTTGGTCAAGATTCAGCCCTTAAATTGTGTGCCGTCTCCAGGGTGCAGGCCTGAGCGCTGGTATATGTAGGCCGCGCGCTGCCCAAACTACATGGCATCCCTCACGGCCGTACCGAAGGGTATAAAAAGGAATAGATCTGGAGACGGCTTGGCAGCTAGGTTTGTCAGAAATTTGTCAATGTTGACAGCCAACCCGATTCACTCCGAGTTTTCTGTATGGTCTACTTCCATAGCCTTTTCCGTGTTTGGATATGCAACGTAGCGAATATTTAAAATTCGGAAGGGGTGTTTCTTTGATCTGGATGGACTACCTTCCTGGGTTGTGGACCTCCATCTATCCGAAGCAATTACTTATGAGAGGCTAGTTTCCCGCCTTTACCCATTCTACAACTTGAAGCTGGACTTGTTAGATGCCCCCCCTCTCTCTCTCTTTCTCTCTCTCTCTCTCTCTCTCTATATATATATATATATATATATATATATGAGAATTATATTTCCCATAATACTTATATAAATTATAGCAGTTGCGACTATTACGATGTAGCAGCAGTTTTATCAACTGCACATGTTTTTCGAAATGTATATTATTGCTGTAACTTCAAGAAACATTACGTTGTATTTAATACTTTTAATTACAAAACATGCACACATTTTATAAAGACAAATATTTTGAACGAAAAATTGAAAACTTTAGTTATCGTAATGACTTCAAATTTATAAAGACAACATTAATGTCTTAATTCTGGAAAAAAAAGTTCAATATAGCACGATTAAAAGTAATCTAAATCAGAACATTTGGGAAGAAAATCTTGATCCATATTAAACACTCATCTGGTATTTATTGTACATAGATATATTGCATTTTCTTCATTATTAAATCGATTGTTTGGTAGTTTAATTTAAATCCAATTTATTTTTGTACTCTGATTAAGACCTGGTCATAATTATTCAATTTCAGATTCCGAACTATGAAAATATGCTCTCAACTGAAGTGAGAGAATTAACTGAAAACTATGAAGAAAATAATCATTTGATGTCTGTCACTTTCGCTATTAACTTGCTACTATAGTTATTATTAAAAGAAAATTTAAAAATGATAAAGAATAAAAGTATCTTTAGTTGCTAAAGGTTGATTAAGAAAAACTACAACGCAATTGTAATTCCCATAACTTTTTTAATCATTCACATCCAAGGTAAGTAGATAAGTTCAGTAAGATAAAAGGAGTTACTGAACATGAGAGAAATTGAGAAAACCTTGAGATGAGGAGGACATTATAATACTAGGAATTGAAAGAGTCAGAAGATGACGATTGACGTTGCATTTCAATTTTTGAAGATCGTAATTGACAGAAAAGCAAGAAGCCGGAAGAGAGTTCCACAAGCTGGTGCATATTAGAAGTGTAGATAAGTTAGAAGTGTAGATTAGCCTAGAGCTTACAAATGTATCTAGCAATTCCAAGAGTAAAATTATGAGACCTAACAGCCAATCTAGTACTACGCTTAAATTCCTCAAGTCGAGGTACCAAAGAGAACAATTACTATGAAAGTATTTATAGAAAAGTCACAAAGAAACTAAGTTACGGCGGTGGAAAAATGCCAAGTCAGGGCCAATGTTATTGCAGATTCTTCTTTGGATCACGTCAAGAATCTCTAGATAGGTAGAAGAAGAAACAGACTAGATGCAGCTGCAATATTCAATGCCTGGAAAAATGATTTTTTATAAATGTGCAAGATGGATTCTGACCAGAGAAATTTTCTAGCACGACAATGCGAACCAAATTTCCTCGGAGCAATTGTTTCAATATAATCGTTCAACTTCATGTTATTGGGAATCGTTAACCCGAGAAGACACAATTAAAGGAGAGCAGTTTCATTTTGGAGGCGTTAAAAAAACATTAACAAGCCATTTCTTGCCGCACTTAACAGCACATTGGACTTTATTTTCGAGATCAGCTGTCAATTTGAATTTGTCGAACTTATCAGACTTACACAGGGCCGGATTTAGATTAAGAGCGGCCTTAGGCTATTCTAAATGTGAGACTCCTCTAAATTCCCCATTCCCACGAGTAGGGAAAAATAGAAGAGTGTCAAATTAAACAATTTGACTAAAGCCGAGGATGATGACGGCTAGACTCTAAATAACCCTTTAGTCATTTTAAACAAATTACTGAAAGGTTGTTTAGAGTCTACAATGCATTATGCCAGTATGTGTAAGAAAGGACTACGATATTATACATCTTGGGTGGAGGTCCCATAGATTTTGAAGCCCTAGGCTTCAGCCTGCTAAGTAAATCAGGCACTGGACTTACCATTAAAACGGGAGTACATAGCTGTGTCATCAGTATAAGTACTGAGTCTTGAACGAATGACATCGGTAAGATCGTTGATGAAAATTAGAAATAAAGTAGGTTGATGGTTAGAGCTCTGGTGAACACCCGCATTTAATATAGAAAGATCTAAAAGAATGAATGAAATATCAAGGTAACCGTTCATCGTTATTCCCAAATAATTTAGCAAAAACTTGTGGGGAACTTAAATCTTAAAGGACGTATCAAGACAATCCAAATTATAAGATCGCTAAAAAAAAAAAAAACGAAAATACCGTCAGGGGCGCTAGAGTATTGGGAAGACTTACTATCAACCTCCAGTGATAATACCGTTTGGTTGGAAAATTAATAGGCATGAAAACTATAGCAAAAATATTTCTTCTTCTTCTTCTTCTTCTTATAATTATTATTATCATTTTTATTTTCTTTGATTTCTGGCGTTTACACATTTCTTTCCGGGTCCCGCCCAGGGACCTAAGGTTAGAAATGGCGTCATGACACTTTCCACTGACAAAAAAAAAAAAATTAAATTACATAGATAAAGCCCTTCGTAAGGTGTGGGCCGTACTTGTCAGAACAATTTTTTGTATCTCCTTGAGGCATGGGCTTCCAGGAATCCCTTCAATTAGTCTACTGCAATCTTTTCCAACCAGTCCTAGGGCTCCAACTACAACAGGGATTGTTGATGTTCCCATATGCCACATTTTCAAGATTTCTATTTCAAGGTCCTTGTATTTTGACAGCTTTTTGAATATCTTCAAAGATACATTGCAGTCAGCAGGGACTGCCATGTCAATGAGGCACCGTTTTTGCTTGTGGTCTTTAATAACAGTATCTGGCCGATTGGCCTTGATTGTTCTGTCAGTGTGTATTGTGTAGTCCCATAGAATTGTAACCGGTCTTTCTTTTTCATTTCATTTTTTTTCAGTTTCCTTCCGTAGAAGTTGCAGATTTTCCAGTGCAGATATTGGCCCACTCTGTCATGTAGGGTTTTATATTCAGTGGGTGCCAACACCGTGCAACCTGATACAAGATGATCAATCGTTTCTGGATACTTATCACAGAATCTGCATTTTGGGCTGACACAATATTTTAGTATATGCGCTTGATAATTCCTAATTAGCAAGCATTGGTCCTGCGCAGCAAGGATAAAACCTTCAGTTTCCGCTTTCAACCCTGCACTACGTAGCCACTGATGGGAACGGGTTTTGTCTACGTCAGCTTGTTTGGTACGGGCAGAGTATTGGCCATGAAGCGGTTTATCTTGCCATCGCTTCTGTATCTGGTCGGTTACATTCGTCTTTGCTGTCTTTTTTAGGTATTTTGCAGTTTCAGCCGGTGTATTGTGCTGTAGTTACATCTCTACGCCCATTTGAAACTCCATTTTGAATTTGTTGGCTTCTTTCATTACGGAGTAAAGACGCTTACTACTTTCATGTTCCTTGGCGCATACCATCATCCAGTCTTCTGTAGTTTCCAAATATCTTTGGAGGCCAATTGTTGTAGTTTTGTAGGACAGTTCTAGTTGAACTAATCCTCTGCCTCCTTCGGATCTGGGCACATACAGACGATCAACATCAGCTTTGGGATGATGCATGCGATAGCAAGTGAGAAGCTTTCTCGTTTTTGCGTCCATTCGCTTAATTTCAGCTATGGTCCAGTTAAGGACATTAAAGCTGTATTGCACCACAGGGACAGCCAATGTGTTTATGGCTGATATCCTGTTTTTTGAGTTTATCTCAGTATTTTGTACCAGACGTACACGCCTTGTAGTACTCTTTTCTTATTTTTCCTTCATTTGGGGGTGTTGTATGCCATCTCCTTCGCTAATTCCTAGGTACTTATAAGCTTCATCATGCTCCAGTTCCCTAATCTTTGTGACAAAATCTAAATCTATTAAGGGTGTTTCTGTAATTCTACCTTTCTTAAAAGTTACTTTTGCACATTTATCTAATCCGAAGTCCATACCTATGTCGTCACTGAAGTATTTTACAATATTGAGTTGGCCTTTCAAATCATTGTCGTCTTTGGCAAAGAGTTTGAGATCATACATGTAGAGTAGGTGATTGAATATTTTCTTATTTATTTTGTAACCATAGCTACTGTTGTTCAGTTCATGTGTAAGAGGGATTAAGGATAAACAAAACAGAAGGGGTGACAGAGAGTCTCCTTGAAAGATTCCACGTCGGATATTCAGACGGTTGGATATGGCAGTGCCCCCGGTGTGACTAAGGTATAGTTTGGTGTTCCACATTTCCATGCTGTGCTTAAGGAAATTTATTACCACAGGGGAGACTCTGTACGTTTACAAAGTCTTAAGGATCCAAGAATGTGGAACGCTATCAAAGGCTTTACGATAATCAATCCACGCTGCACTTAGATTCCTGCGTCGTCTCCTGCAATTTTCTAGGATCATTTTATTTATCAGAAGTTGATCTTTGCAGCCATATGAACCTCTTCTACATCCCTTCTGTTCCAGCGGGAGAATGCTGTTTGTTTCGAGAAAGGAACAAGTACGGTTCGTCAGTACAGACGTGATCAACTTATACGTTGTGGAGAGACATGTTATCGGTCTATAATTTTTCGGGTCGTCTGTTTCAGTTGTTTTTGGTATGAGGTGTGTAATAACTTCAGTAATCCATTCCGGGATTTTATTGGGATTATTTACAAGCGTTGATAATGTTTTTTGCAAGTATTATTATTATTATTAGTAGTAGTAGTTATTATTATTAGTAGTAGTAGTAGTAGTTATTATTATTATTATTAGTAGTAGTAGTAGTAGTAATTATTATTATTATTAGTAGTAGTAGTAATTATTATTATTAGTAGTAGTAGTATTAGCGGTTGTTGTGGTGGTAGAAGTAGTATTTTTGAATGAGAGAGCAATATACCAACAAAATGTTACACAGTCTCATAAGAGTATACTAGACACATGCATCACAGCCAAATGTATGCGATATAGTAACAGGTTTTGATAAGAGCAGCACGTAACCTTGCAAGAGATTCCCAATTAGAAATACCTTTAGATTGGATAACCCAGTCCACTCAGGCGTTCAGCCATATAACGTTGAAATACCGGTTCTCGTAGAATCACCGAAGTTAAGCATCGCCGAGCCTGGTCAGTACCTAGATGGGTGACTGCTTGGGGATACCAGATGCAGTAAGATTGTGTGGTATGAAAGATATCTGCTCGGATTAAGAAATTCTAGTTGGTTGGAATATTAATAAACATGAAAATAAGAAAAACGTTTCTTATTATTAGTAGTAGTAATATTTTTGAATGAGAGAGCAATATAGCAACAAAATGATACCCAGTCTCACAAAGGTATACCAGACACGTGCATCACAGCCAAATGCATGCGATATAGTGGCAAGTTTTGATGAAAGCAGCATGTAATCTGGCAAGAGAGTCCCAATTAGAAATACCTTTAGCTTGGATATATCACGTTGAAACACCGGTTCTCGTACGATCACCAAAGTTAAGCAACGTCGAGCATGGTCAGTACCCAGATGGGTGACCACTTGCGAAAACCAGGCACTATAAGCTTAGATGTGCTGGTGGTGTAATCAGAAAGCAGAGTTCGAATTTCAGTTGGGTTCGTTATATTACTTATGCGCAAATACACCTGGGAAAGGGGTATGAATCCACCTCGTCTCTCTCCAACTATGGGTCAATTATTAAGATTTGCAAACCATATCATCTAAAAAAAAATGTTACAATCTAAAATATTTTCTGGCTTTAAATAACCTGCAAAACGAACCAAACAACAAGTCTGTTCAGACGATCTCCGAGTGAGAGTATTCCCATCCCAAGTACCTAGATGTGACTTACAAGTCACCTCGGTTGTATCATACTTGAAACTTTAAAAAAATGGCACCCTCTCGATACCCGGCCATGATGCTCCATCGCTACTCACGCCCATAAACGGAGATACATGGTATGTCAACTCATACGGGGTACGCCCGCCTGGTTACCGTTAGGCAAATGACAAGCAAATGTGTGGTACTGAACGGATACGTATTTTAGTACATCTTAATTGCCCAAGAGAAAACATGTTTATGTTAACAATGTTGTTTGCTGGTTTAACAGCATATCAACAACTTATGAGTCATTTAATGCCGAAATTTAATTTCCTTGGAAGCTTTGAAGTTGATAAAAATATGTGATATTCTGCTTTCACAATTGAATACATTGTGCATACACATATTTCAATCAGCATTGTTACTAGAGGCCATGATGTGTTTCTTATGTTGTAGGCATATTTTGGAATGCAGTTTGATTTAAGAAATTGTAGGATATTATGTGGATTAATGCCATGAAAGAGTTCTTATATGTTTGATCGTTTGGTTTGGTTTATTAGTATATCGACCTCTATGGGTTATTTAATACCTAAATCTGAATATTTTGAACGCTTTTGTATGCCTTCAACTGCAAATATAAATTATTGTTGGTAATTTAGGTGTTGTCGGAAGAAATTTATATAAAAATGTATTGCTGTTTGTTTTTTTTTAATATAAAAATCTAATTTTATACTTTCATAGCGTTTTTTTTTTTTTTTTTCTCTTTGGGGTTCACTATTTTCTCATAGCTGGGACTCTAACAGGTGCTACCACCCCGGTTCAGGGTGAACCTGAGATTAACAGCTTTTAAGAGGTTGCCCCACGCTCCTCAAAAACTCGAATCTTCAATTAGAGGCGTTGCTGCCAGATGTAGTTTATCTTATGTTAAAAACTCCAATTAATTAAGAATTGATGCTTTGCCTTGCCTTTCTTCTTCTTCTTCTTCTTCTTCTTCTTCTTCTTCTTCTTCTTCTTATTATTATTATTATTATTATTATTTCCTCAATATTAGTACATTCATTTTATTAGTATATATATATATATATATATATATATATATATATATTTTAATCATTTTAGCCCAAGCATGGCGGAATTGTCACTAGTACGCAGGGGGTTACAGTGAGTGAAAGTGAGAGAAAAGACTGGGGATTGGGGAAAGGATAAAAGACGAACGGGGTTCAAGACAAGAGAAGATGGTGATTGTTGACGTTGCATTTAAGGAGCAACAAACCAGATATGGAAGCAATATTCAATGCACAGACGAATGATAGATTTGTGAATGTACAAGATGCACTCTGACGACCTACGACACCATGACCCAACTTTCCTTGCAATAAATGCAGCTATTGATTCAGGTAGTTGTTCCACTTGAATGAAGTTGAAAACATAAGGCCTAGTAGAGGATGCACCTTATCTAGGCACAATATATTTATTTTTGTAAAATTCATATATATTAATATGTTCATTAGCATATTCATTTTATTTATAAACTCACAGTTCTTTTAGTGAAGTTCATATATACACAGATCTACTACAATTTCAATGCTCATGGCTCTCCACAACTTCCTCTCTTTTGTAGCTCTTATTAATATTTGTCTTTTTACTATCCCATCCAAACCTTGTTCTGCCACCCATTTACACAAGCTCGTTAGGTGATTTACTTGTTTTTCTCTCTGGTCCTCCTGCGTTCATTCAATATGTCCTGTTAGTTTCAAATTCTCTAAGCCCTCTTTTCTCCTTATGTATTCCAGAAATTTCAACTCTCTGTTTCTGATTCTAAACATCTACAGTCGCTTTCTCACCGACATGCCGTGGCTTATCTCTGTCTCTTTTACAAGTATTTTCACGACAACTGTTCCGACGAGCTATTTTCACTGGTTCCCTGACTGCGTGAGTTTAAGCGTGCTACTAGGCTGGCATCTCGGTCCCACCCTTTCACTGTCGAAACTGTTAATTGTAACCCTCTCTTCTACTCAAACAGTTTCTTCTCTCGCACTTCCCGCCTGTGTAAGTCCCTTCCTATTGATAACTATAATCTTCAAATATGTAAGTGTAATGTCAATTGACATCTTCTGATACATTTATCTTGTTCCCCGGCTTTCTCTGTATTTCCCCAGACACGCCTCTTTACTCTTGTTCTCCATCCTCTGTAACCTCTTGCGTGTTAGTGCCAATCCCGCCTTGATTGGGGTGAATTGCTTTAAAAAAAAAAAAGCGTTTTTTTCGTTTACATTTTCCTTAAATGTTTCTCGTTACTCGCATATTATAAACTAAGATCTCGCTGAATCTCAGAAATCCATAATTCACTTCCTGGAAGACATGAAATTCCTTCAGGAAGTGGATTATGGATCTCCAAAATTTATTTTCTTTTTTGCTTTAAGTTGCTGTTGCCTCTATATTAACCCTATTTGTCTCTTTGCTCTGCCATTCATTAACTCGAGCCCTTCACTTTGTTCTGCCATTCATTTAATCAAACACTTCACTTTATTCTGCCTTTCATTAACTCGAATACTTCACTTTGTTCTGCCATTCATTAAGTCGAACCCTTTACTTTATTCTGCCTTTCATTAACTCGAATACTTCACTTTGTTCTGCCATTCATTACGTCGAACCCTTTACTTTGTTCTACCATTCATTTAATCAAACACTTCACTTTATTTTGTCTTTCATTAACTCGAATACTTCACTTTGGTCTGCTATTCATTAACTCGAATACTTCACTTTGTTCTGCCATTCATTAACTCGAACACATGTTTCCTCGTTTCTTTTGCTTTCAGTGTGCCTTGTGAGTGTTAAATCTTCTAAGTCTTCTTTCCTCATTGTATGATTCAGAAATGTCAGCTGTTTCTTTCTGATTGCTATTGGGAGTCTCTTTTTAGTCCCTGTTCTGCTTAAAATGTCTTCGTTGTTCGCATATTCTGTTCATGGTCTTCTCAGCATTCGTCCGTATAACGATACACCTGTCACTTCAAGTTTCCTCTTTACCTGTGAGGAGATTGTTCAACATTTGCTGCCATATAAGAAACTAAATATTACATGGTAGTTCAGCACTCGTTTCTTTGTTTCTAAATATATTTTCTTATGTTGAAATATTTTACTTAGTTTCCCAAAAAGTATCTTTCGCTATTTCTATGCGCCTTCTGGGATTCTGTATCATATTTTTCAACATCTGTTACTAAAATATCGAAGCAAATTTCAGCACCTGCTTGATTTTGAGGGTCTTCCATACTTGCTTTTTTAGCTTCCTTTATTATCATGTTTAATACCGATCTTGTTTACGTTCTTTCATGTTTTTTTTTTCTTTTACGTCAACACGTTATCTGCGTCTTGTATGCTGTTAAGGTTATTTATGGACTTGTAGGATGTAGGAATCTTGCGGCTCTCCACGAATCGATTTTTCTTTATTATATGTGATCTGTTATGCATTCTTGGGAAAGATAGTTGAATAGTTTACCGTTGCTTTTCAAGGTTTTCTCTTAGACTAATTATCACCTAAGGCTAAAGAAGCCAGTTTGCCCTGATATTTAATCCATAGCTAGGGAAGAGGGGAAGAGACTGATTCAGGATTTTGTTCTGAGGAATTTGTGCGAAAATGCGTGTAGGAGGCACGGCTGGATTTTGAACTCGGCCCACCGATTTTATATTACGATATTCTTTAGTGCCATGAAATAAAAAGTCGTTGTTTTTGGTCTTTGTTATAACAATTTAGTAAGCATAAGAGAAATGACTCTTACATGAAGATTAAATTTGTACCCTTCTCTGGTATTCTTGTGAGGTCGTGTTGGTTATGTATAGGAATTTGGGAGGTACCAGTTTTGAAGTCGCCCTGAGATATATTCTTTAAGCGATACACTATGTTTATTAGAACCTTTAGTAAAACGTGCGGATATAGATATGACTGAGAAACTATAGTCGAAAACATTGGCAACCGTAGTTAATATTTATCTTTACCAACAGTAGAATAAAAATCTTACCCTTCTTCTTTTATTCTTTTCATCTACCGAAATCACTTTATTTTAAAACACAGATAATGGTCAGTTTTAATCTTTCTTTTCTTTTTATGTGCCGTGTCCTTTCAGGGCATAGGCGATCATGGCTCTCCACTCCCCCCTATCCCTTGTGGCTCTCACTAAGATTCATGCCTCTGTCAACTCCCCCAGACCACGTTCTACCATCCACTTGCTTAAGCCCGCCACGTATGTCATGTGTTGTTTTCCTTTGTCTCTTTATTCCTTTATTCGACCCGTGAGTATCAGATTCTTCAGATCCTCCTTTCTCATTACGTGTCCCAGAAATTTTATCTGCCTTTTCCTTATGTTAAGTATAAGCTTCCTCCTTGTTTGCATCCATTCCAAGACCTCATCATGGCTCACATGCTTGCTCCATGATATCCTTAGCATCCTTTTGTAGAACCACATTTCCGCTGCCTCGAGTCTCTTCTTTATCTTTGAGGAGACCGTCCAATATTCGATGCCATATAGGAGGACATATGTCACGTAGCAGCTCAGTACTCTTTTTTTGTCACCAAAGAAATCCTCCTGTTTCGCAATACTCTGCCCAGCTTTTGGAATGCACCCTTGGCCATCCCAATCCATCTTCGGATCTCAGCGTCACACCTACCGTCCTCCGTCAAAACACTTCCCAGATATTTAAACTTCCGCATATGCTTGATTTTAATGTCCACGATCTGCAAATCGCATTTCGGACTTTTACTGATGACCATTGGTCGCTGGCTAGACACATGGCCTGACACGACGAAAAGTATTTATTTTCAGGCACTCCAGAAAAGCACGTGGCTTCATGCCATAAAGAGAATATTTCACCGATTTGTAACACGATGCACATTGATAACTGACGCAATATGTTCTTCTAAAAATCTCTGAACTCCGTATTGATTCTTTATCAAGGTGCCACGAATATTTTCGTTCACTTTTCTGTCGCAAATATTAATTTTATTGCGATTAGACGAATAGACTGGAAACTCCGCTGCTGGTGGCTCCAAATCTGATGTTACAATAACTGTTCAACCGATGTGTTAATGGGCCCGAACGAAAGCGATGGTGATAAAACCTCGTTCCTAAATTTAAACTCATCCAACTACAAGAACTGGACTTTGACAACAAGCGAAGAGAGAGATAAGTATAATAGGTAAAAATATATATTATGGCTAGCTAAGGCCAACCGAAGAGTTTCTAACAAGCCCTCGGGTAACTTAATGAAAAGGTATTTGTCTTTCTTCAAGTTCTTCTTGGGTGAAGAGATAGAGTCATTGGACCTTGTTACTCTCTCAGATTTTGGCTGTTCATGCAGCAATGAAAAGACGCTTTATGCCTAAGCAATGGTCAGGCCTGAACGACTCAATCACTGAACGATGAGGAAATTCCAATAACCCAAATATCAAGTAAAGTGTTTAACAACCGAAAGTTTACGTCGCAGGCGATTTGTCTATTATAACTTTCAGTGTATAATTTCGATTTCATTGCTTTCCGCCATATTGCGCCAAGAGATATAACTAAACTTAAGAAATATATAAAAGTTATATCCCCAGCTTTAACTTCTTACAATGTGATAGCTCTATGGTAGAGCATTCGGCAGGGATAACATATATTCTGTTTAAAACCCCAACATTCTATGTGTTGTTCGGATTAATAACCTCATCATTAGTAGTTTTTTTGTTTTGTTTTGTTTTTTAATCATTTCAGCCCAAGCAGGGTGGGAATGTCATTAGTACATCGGGGATTACAGGGAGTAAAAGTGAAAGAGAATACCGAGAATATGGAGGATTGAAGAAATGACAAAAGATGAAAAGGTTTCGAGAAGATAGAACATGACGATTGATGTTCTTTTTTTTAAAGCATTACGCCCCGAGCCAGGCGTGAAGCCACTAGAATGCAGGGGGGGGGTGCAGAATATTTGGAGCAAGAGCAGATAGGAGTGATAGAAGAAAGGATGAGGAGAAGGATAGTGGATAGATCAAGGTAACTGGAGGTGTCGATTGACATTACATTTGAATAGTTGGAGATTATAGCTCTCATGGAAACAATAATTGGAAAGGGTGTTCTACAGGTGAGAGGTGCGAGGTATGAAGCTATTGGAGTAGAAGAGACGGCTACATTTAAAAGTTTCTACAGTGTAAGGGTGGGAGCGGGATGCCAGCCACGTAGGGCGCTTGAATTCACGGAGTCTGGGAATTTACATTTTTGAACATTGTAGTCATCAGGGAAGCAAGTAAAGGGAGTGAGTTCCACAGTTAGGAAGTGCGAGAAAGGAAACGGTTGAAGTAGAAGTAGCGGTTGCATTTAGCTATTTCAATAGTAAACGGATGGGACCTAGATGCCAATCTAGTAGCACGCTTAAATTCATGAAATGGGGGCACCGGGGGGGGGGGAAAGGTCGTCAGAGCAGTTGCCTTGAAAATATTTGTAGAAAAGGGAGGGAGAAACCGCGTCACGTCGGTGAGAAAGTGAGTGAAGTCGAGATGCCAAGTCAAGATAGATTACTGATCCTTCTTTTAGATTTTGTCAAGAATTTCAAGATGTACAACTGGAGCAGCAGACCAGATATGGCAACCGTATTTAATACACGGAATAATTTGTAAATGTGAAAGATGGACTCACGTGAAAAATCATTATGTCTCGGTTGATGCAATTCTTTGATTTTATTGAATTGTCATTCAATAAGAGGAGGTTTTTCGACAGACAGCTTGAGATCAGTGTATTAGAAATTTCTGCAGGTAACGTCAGTATATTATTTTCTGCAAATCTTTGATGTCCTGATTGAAAACAGTCTAAAGTAGAAACTATTTTCTTCTTGATGAGTTGAAGAATGATTTACTTGCGAGAGGAAAACCGATTCGGACGTGTCTCGCATATAAAAATATTCCTAAAAAGAAAATGGTGGTTTTACGAGTCATATATTTAAAGAAGATAGATCTCGGAGTTGGATAGATTTTTGCGAGAATCTCTTTTAACATACACAAATTTGAATTGTCACTCAATCTATAAAAAATTGCTTAATGAGGCGCGACAAATAGAAGTGCGACTTGCGCTAGTGAACAAGAGACACGTGTTTTTGGTTTACGCTACTCTGTTGTTTGAAGGAAACGAATTAGGGAACTTTATTACAAGCCCAAAGAAACTGACTGCAACCACCAAAATGATAACGTTATTCCAAACAACTCATGAATTAATGACTTACTTCGGAATTACAGTCATTAGAAAGGTTATCAGTTTGAAACGTAGTGTGAAAACAAACACTGATGTAGATATTAGTTACATGGATAAATAGATTTCAGAAAATATTTTCTGTAACGTAGGAACCTCCACTAAGTTTCGCTACCTAATGTTTAAAAAGAATTTTTATAAATGAAAGAGCATTCTTGAAGCTTTCTTTTTAGCTTTAATTGAAAGGTAAATGATTTAATTTACTATTTTCAGTAAGCAAAATACTTTGTTGTATTTCAAATACAAATTATATTGATTGGATTCTCAACTTTTTGGTCGCTTTCAGAAAATCATTTAAAATCGGCCATATTTGATATATTTGTAAGTTAATTCTTGGTTTTAAAAATCTTTCAAAAAGAAAGTGCACTTATCTAAAACTTTACTTGAGGAATATTAGCTGATTTAAAGTATAATTAATCTGATTTGAAACAAATATTTACTTTTTTAATAGCAGAGTAATAAATTTTTTAAACCAACAGTAGCTGTGACTTACGCACTTTTCATCGCCCGTCAGTCACTTACATTGCTGGAAGGTTTTGACAGATTTATTTGTTGTTCTAATGAGACTTTATCTGTTAAAACATAATTTAAAAAAATGACGGATAAACGCCTTTTTTATATAATTTTTAAGTATTCAGTTATCTTTATAACGTTGAAAGATATCCCCGTAATCTAATTTAAGAAATGTTGACTATAAATTTAATATAATCATCGTGCTTATTTTTTGATAATGTCGTGTATGGTCGACCTTACTTTCAAACAGGAGTACGTTACATAATATTTTATATGCATGAAGAAAAATTTAAAAAAATATTTTAAAAATCTTGGTGCAAAATACTTTATTAAGCTTTTCAATTTTTGATTTGTAAATATAGCTTTCACTTAATAACAATATCATCTAACCGGATTAAAGTAATGCAGAATTTTAAACGATTTATATATTATTATGATAAAAATTTAAAAAAAATGAAAACAATTCATTATTCATCGAAAAAAATTTCTTCTCCTTACTAAGTCTTTTTTTATAAAAGCAATTAAAAAATTTTATAATTAAATAATGTCATTGCATTTTTTTATTTTACGATTCGGAGCAGATTTTCGGGAAATGAGTAGTAGTTTGAAAAAAATATGTGATTTACATTCTCCACTAGCCATTAACAGGATTAGTCTTGCGTTATAATATCAACAAGTTTAGCTTTTTATTTATTATTTTATATTTTCACTTATCTGCTTGTTCGTAACTGACCATCTATGTAACCAGAAAATTATTATGAATTAAAATTCACGTTTATTAAAAATATAAGACCAATCAAACAAATAATTTAGTTCCCTAAAACATTTATTGAATAAAAACGATTCAATAATTGTTTTAGTGAACTAATTTTTTAATGCAAATATATAAATAATATGTTTTCTGCTCTGTGAACTATTTTATTATATAAAAAGCAATGTCTCGATTTTGTCAGTGTTTTTCTTTGTCAAATAAATATATAACATTAATAGAACTTCCCCGTGAGTCAAATGGCTGACCTCAAGATATTGAGGCAAATAGCGTATCCATTTCACCGGTATCAGTTGCTTAAATAGTGGGTAAAACAACTTACAAATACTAAGTTATTTATTTTTTGCTGCATTGTTTTAATTGCTTGAATTTGTCATTAATATATGGAATTTTCGAATAATACTGATGCGTTAAATTCATTTAAACCAACTAAAAATGAGCTTAAAATATTCTTTGAAATGTTATTACAATTAAACTAGACAAACATTACTTTAGTCTGTTCGAGAAAGCTCTAGAAAATGCTTCTTACGATCGTCTGCTATTCTTACAACGTTTAAAAATAATTGGCAAGCGAACAGGATAAAATTTCAAATGTATCACCGCTTTGATAATTTTTTTTTTCAAGTAATGATTAATTTCATATAATAAATATAAAATGTAATAATATTTTTTCACATACGAGGAAGAGGCTATTAAACAGGGTTGCAATGTTGGTTTAGAGTTTTGGGATAATTTCATTACTAGTAGAAATTGAAAGGCTAATTTTTAGTTCTCCGAGCCAACAGAATTAAAGGTTGGGGTTACGGTTTCCAGGATAGCCATTAACAAAACATCCTTAGCTTTTGAGACTTTTATGCGAGAAAAAGACAATGCAACTCATTTTTGGCTTCCGTACTTTAAAAATTATGGACGTTAGCTTTTGGTAGAAATTAACAAGACCCACCATGCAAAAAGCTTACGAAAGTAAAGATAAACAAAAAAGTAAAACGTTATTGAGAATTTTAAATATTCAAAAGAGAAAGGAAATAAATATAAATATTACTTCTATTTTTTATGGTTACTTTGTTCTTGATTTAGATATTTTTTTTTCTTCTTTGTCGTAGTAATCGATGTAAATTCTTTCGCATAAAAGAAATCTTGAAAGATCAGCCAAGCTTTCTTAGACAAATTTTCATTCTAAATATAAAAAGAAATAAAATAAAAAGGTAAAGAAACCATGCATAATCTCATGATTTTCGTCTTTTTTATCATATGACGTGTGCGATTAATAAATGTCTGTACTTGTAAATTGCTTCTTTTATGAAATAAACGCGTGTTGTAAGAAATACTTTTTATCACTGCCAAGTCTCTTCTTTCCAATTGAATTTGTTTTTTTCTACTTTATATCTTTTCAAAACGTTTGTGATTTCAAAGGAAACTACTGATCATAATGTCAGCCAACCTGAGGACTCACGGCGAAATATTTAATTTGAACCGCTCTAAATGCATTTCCCTTAAAACCGTAAACAGAAATTTATTCTAAGTGAGAATATTTTTGACGGCTACCTATGACCGTAGAAAATAAAATAAATCGGCCTCGTGCCAAATTTACAGCTCCTGAAATACATTATATATTATTTAATTACATGTTCGTTCTGGGCACCTTATGTCATTGTGTCCCACGCCCCCCCCCTGATCAAGAGGCCCGGAAGCTCTAGCCAGAGTTCTGTTGGTCATCGTTTTCTTTTCTTTTTTTCACATAAAATTAACAAGTTTTTTTTTTATTTGGTGTTGTGATTGTTCTTTTGCATACATATTGCTATTTTTTTTTATCATTCATAATGTTTTTTTTCTGTTTCTTTATTTTATAGAGTATAAGGGGCAAATGGCGTTGTACACAGTGCCAACTCAGACGGGAGTTGATGTGCAAGACAGGCACGTGGTACCATGGCGACGAAGCAGGCGATTTCCTCTATAGCAGCGAATCGATGGCTATGCAAAAGCTGGACAGCGATGAAACAATTGTACCAGCCGTTGATGTAAGTGATGGCGCAAATTTTGACTGTTCACCTTAGCTTTTAAAATGAAATTAATATTACGCCTCCGACTGAATTGATGTGATAGATAGATAGATAGATAGATAGATAGATAGATAGATAGATAGATAGATAGATATGATGGGCTAGGATGATTAAATTAGTTCTATAAAGGCAGTGGGCAATACAGATACATTAGAATTTCGACCGAATGTAATACATCAATAGTAAGTGAAAATTTGATTTGTCTACAAGAAAAAAATTGGTGGAATATTGATAACTCCTGTAATAATCTTAATTCGTTAATTAATCTTAATTTGTTTTGAGAATTATAGCGGAGGAGTTTCTCGTTGCTTTCTCCACGGTGACTATATTGAGACTACATTTATTTGACTGACGGCTGACTCATTGAGGAAATACAGAAAGTCAACTATCCGGGAACTGTTTTGACAAACGGCAGATGTAACACAGAAATCCGAGAGACATTAGAATAAAGATGGTTTTCAAATGCTAATAAAATAATAAGAAAGAGAAAAATTTCGCTAGAAACAAAGAAAGGAATGTTGAACTGCTATGCAATATTAATTCTTCTATATGGCAGTGAATGATGAACATTTTCTTTATAGATGGAAATTCTACAGAACGGTGCTGAGAATACCACAGATATCAACAATGAGGTAGTTACAAGGAAATTGGAAACAGCATTTTTTAAGAAAATTTGAAACAAATGGGACACAAGTAGGAATTGATAAGTCAATTTTATTTCCCTTAATTCTCCGCTGCCTGAGAGTTAAAAATTAGGTTTAGGATCTTAAGGATAGAAACTGATGAAAAATCCTGAGTAAAATATGAACGTTTGCTTTTGGTACAAACGATCAAGAAGAACCTGCCATGGAAAAAGCTTACGAAAGAGAAGATGAAAAAATAAAACGTTCTTGAGACTTTAAAATATTCGACATAAGACTGTAGATGAAAGAAACAATCATTTTTCCGTTGACACTTCTGGAACACATAACGAATAAAGATGGTTTGGAGAATTTGATACTCACGGGACATGCTGAAGGCAAGTGGGACAGAGAGGAACAACTAGGAACTTAACTAATGAGCTTGTGTAAATGGATGGCAGATGAGAGACTCCGAATGATAGTCAGGAGACAAACATTACTTAGAGTTACAAGATATAGGAAACTGTGGAGTGTCATGATCGTTAACATTCTGAAGTGACACGGCGCCTAAAAGAAGAATAATTCTAATTAATCGTGACAATTTTTTCAATATTCTAATTTCATTTTATGATATATTTTAACTTGAAAATCTAAGCCTAGAAAACAATAGATATGAATATCAGTCAGTTATGTACCATGCGTGATACACGCTTAGGCAATCATGTATCTTTTCGATTGACGAGGCAGATTTTTCCCGCAGTAGGTTGCCATTTCTTTCACCTTCCTCCGGATATTTATCTATAGCTTGGGGAAGGTGAAAAGGATCCATACTTTTCCCAAGGGTATTATCTCGTAAGTGAATTTAATGGATTTGACTGGAATTCGTATTCGGCTCTCCGATTCCTCACTCCGAGCCGTTATCCATTATTCCACCGTACCTCCCGATATGAAATATGTATTTTGCTTTCAACAAAGATGTGTGTATTTAGAATCTTTTGCATTTCTGTGCATAGAATTCTACTCGTAAACCATCAAATCTAAATCATTTGCAACTATCGGTATAATATATTCTATCTATATTGATATGAATAAATCTTATTCAGCTAACATCTAGATGGATATGACCAGAATGAAATAGATATATAGGTAAGTAGATAGCAGGCACATGTCGTCAGTAGTTGTTCAGGGAAGGCAGCTTGTGACCTTTATGTAGTAAATTTACAAAAAATAAAATATTTTGCATTTTATGCATAATTTTGTTGGATTAGATGCATATTGTACCACAGAAGGGAAATGTAGATAGCAGGCACTATTTTATTTAAGGGTAGGCACTGCCTACTTTGCCTATCCAGACGGCAAGTCCCTGGAGGGTGGTAGGTAGGTACGTAATTCATCTACAGGATGCCTCGCCATCAAGTAAATCATTCTCACATATACTACTGTAGTGAGTTCAACAGATGCCCAAAACTTTTAAAAAGTTTAAATTAAATTTATTAAAGAATTAGTCTAAAGAAAATTTATTAAATAATTAATAATTATTTTATATATTGATTTATTCGAGCCAGTTTTTTTTTTTTTTTTTTTTTTTTCACTGTACTACTCTCCGGCCTTCCTCCAAATGTCAAGCAGAACCCTTTATATAAAAAAAAAGGAGCGAAGAAACAGAAACGAGAAAAGACTTCTAATCAAGCCCCAGGCATTCAGACAGAAAAAAAATTGGATATCAGCCTATTTCTTTTTTATGCATACAAACACTATTTCTCTGGGGGTACAGTTTTTCTTTTATTGTTAAGAAGCTTATTAGTATGCCAAAGCTTAGATTAGTCCAAAAATTAAGCCTGTTTTAAGCATGATGTAAGGTACAGTTTTTTTTTTTACCAAACTTACGAAAAACAAGTGAAATTTCTAAATCCTATTAGGGTTGGGTTTTAAGCATGAAATAATGCTCAAACTTGAGAATTTCCACAGTGTGGTCAGATTCATCTAAAATACCTGATACTAATAAAAAGGTGTATATCAACTCTATCTGAAATTTGAACGTAAAAATAAAGACCATGAAACTGTTTCTAAATAGAAATAAATGCCATAAAACTATTTCTCGCTTAAGATTCGCTCAGAAAGCTTGTTTCCGAGAACTGCTACATTTTGGAACGGTTTCCCATGATGCTTTCCAAGTCACTATAAACTTAACCTCTTCAAGTCTAGGGCCAACCGTTATCTTTCCTACATATTCTCACGCTCTGCACTTAAATTCCTCCTCCTATATCTATAAAAAAAAACCTCACTCAATAACGCTCTAGTTTGAGTAGCTCTTTCGCCTTGTATTGTGTGAATATTTAGTAAAAAGAAAAGAGAGAAATTTCTTAATGTAATTTATGTAAATGGCTGAATGTTTGTGTGTGTGTGTTTAATAAAATCAAACGTTTAACATGAAACTGATTCAGTTAATCTTGCAGAAAGGAATTTCATTAATTACATTTTCAATTTGTGTTCAGTTCGTCATTGATTACTAATTCTACTTTGTTGTTTATTGCAGGATACATTAACAGAAGTATCTTCTGATGTCTTCCGATCTGGAGCGGACGTCGAATGCTCTCCAGCTCCACCGCCTCCGCCGAATTCCGTCAATCGAAGATCCTATCGGACGCGGAGTCTTCCAGCGGGTTATGCTGAGGGATGTAGGGACGAAGAGGAAGTCTCTGCGGATACCGAGCAGTTTGAGACGGAAAGGAAATTACTCCGAAAGAAGCGGCTTGATCGGAAGCTTCGTCGACGCTCCATATTGCGAAATCGTATATCTACAGATATGCCTGAGATTGTGGTCAATCCCCCTGACGAAATAACGAGTCACAGGTCGTCAAAAAGCCGTACCCTGTCAGGCAGTTCACTCCCGCATGAAACCAGAAGGAAAGAAAATGTCGAAAGAAGACGTAAAGACGCCGTTGCCGGCTTAGAGGTTGAGAAACGATCGTCTGGGGAACAAGAAACTGACAACCAAAGTAAAATTCAACGCCAGAATGCCATCTGCTACAGTAGCTCTTCAAACAGCCTGACATCGGAAAGCAAGGTGGAACCACCTCCGGTCGACAAAGGAAATGTTCTTGAACCCGACCCCCTTTCTTCCTGTAAAAACCAAGATGCCAAGAATAAATATCGTTCTATCAGTTTGACCCAAACTCGTGTCCGGACGCTTGATATAACACCCGTATTTCGTTCAAGTACATACGATGTTCCAATGATACGAGGTGATGGATTACTGGCGCCGGACACAAGTCCCAATAAATGTCGTCGTATAACACTGCCTTTGTGTCAAGATTTAGGCCTGGTTGCTCAGAAAGCGAAAGGCGAACAAGGTAAGCAAGATATATGCATCCGCGTTCACTTCATTGAGCCTCAAGTAAAAATTCAGTCAATAATTATTTTTACGTAAACAAATTAACTAAATTGAAATATGCTAACTTCAATAAATTTAAATAATGTAAATTAAATAAATTCTGTGATTAACTTTTGTTGCGTAAATAAAAATAATATTTTTAAAATTACGTAAAATGAGGCACAATATTTTACAATGAAAACCAAGTCTTTAAATAGCGGACGAACTATTACCACTGAGTAGTGAGTTCGATTCTCACTGGGTGCCCCCTACTTTCAGCCTTGTGCCGCATCTAAGCTACGCTTGGAAAATCATTATATTAAAATTGCGCACTTTTGCAAATTGTCGACTATTTTTTATTAAAAAAAAGTTTTTAAGGTTATATTTCGAAAAAGTATTTTCTTGACGTTTTGATTCAACACTTTCTACGAATTCTTTTTAATTTTGATTGCATAATTATTATAATGGTTTTAAAATTGTAATTTTTCATCGAAATTTATGATGCTATCTTATTACAACCAAATAATAAGTACACCATTTTTTATGGAGAATGTATAAAACAAAAATCAACAGAATATATATTTTAATGTGCTTTCGGTATAGTATTATAGAATCTTAACTATTTTACACAGACTTTTACACAGGATATTATCTGAGTTAAATGTTTTGCATGTAAATAAAGGTATGTCAAAGACTTAATGTTATGCAGTATTGTGCCTCAAACTCACACCCGACCTCAAGTGGAATTCTTTATATACGATCCATTGTTTAAGATGCAGGTAAAATGATCGGCTCTTTGTACCGTTAGAGTAAGTACCTGACTCCTCAATCTATCCTCTACCTTTATAAGAGCCAGTTCAGGCCGGAAATAGAGTACTATTGCTATATTTGGACAGTTTTGACAGAGCATAAAAGCGTCTCAGAGTCCTTGTTGAAGAATTATTTTCCATCCTTCAAAATCTGTCACAGGCGGGATGTGGCAAGTCTCTCACTGCTATATCGTAACTTCCATAGAAAGTGCTCGGACGAACTAGATTCCTTGCTTTCGTCAGGTCTAACCTTCATGGCTAGGTCACACCATGTCACTTATATCGTAGAAGACCACCCACGTTCCATATGTATTCCATTGGCAAAAAGTAGGTCCCACTCAAACAGCTTCTAACCCGCGAACCACTGCTTTGTGGAACAGACTCCCAAGTTATTTACGGATCATTACAAAACCTTTTTGAATCTAGAGTTAACCGTTATGTTCCCCTCCTATCGATATAAACTATCCCCTTAACGTAACCCTCTATCTCGAGTAGTCCCCGGGCCTTTTACAGTTTGAACCTCACTGTTAAAAAAAATTTGAACGTTTGGCTGTTTTTGCTAAATCCTGGTACGGTTTTAAAATTATTTCTTTCTGTAGAAGTTAGCATACTCTTTACTCTGGGGTCTTTATTTAAGAATCTCACATTTTAAAATTACTAAATCCTTTCAGATGATGACAACCAAATGGCCCTGTGATTCACATGTAAATAGAAAAGGTTAATCCTACACGTACACGTCAAGTAATGACAGGATTTGGGCAATAGAGACGATGTTACTTGAGATGACAGTCGGAAACGTTTATTGAGTTTGAACTTTGAGTTTGTCATTTCTTCTCCTTTCGTTTCTCTGTTCTTGAGAATAGAAATTGTTATGGATTCCTTCTGGAACTAATAACCTGTCATTCGACTGACGCATTCAGTAGCAGTAGTAGTATTGTCGATTGTGGCAAAGGATTCTCTTAGGTTCAACGAAGCAATTTCCTTCGAGAAAAGAAATTAAAATTAAAGAATTTAATGGAAAGAAGGAGAAATCACTACTTTATTCTGCCATCATTGTAAAATAACCACAATATCTATGGTAGTAGCAATGCTCAAATATATTATTCTCGTACCAAAGAGATACAAATGCAAAAATGCCCCTGGCCACTCAGAAGTTTATATAACATTGGACGAGTCAACGTATGTCCCTCATTATCTAATGAGACCTTCCATTTCTACTCTACATACCCCATCACTCCTCTGACCACAGGACGGGTTGATATGGTCACTTGAAGGTTTGCCCCAGAATATGCGTGTGATTATGCTCGTATTTGTGCTCGCTCGTTTCGACGTGGGCACCTCTAACTCGAGTTTGGTATCGCCTGATATTGGTGTTCCCCAGTATTATTTTGAATTGTGCCTTCAGAATTCCCAATGTAGTCAATTTCAATTTCTTTTGGTTCATTACTCACGATATTTGGTTTATGTTGTAATATATTTTGGATCACAATATGGGATTCACCGGGTCGCTGCGGCCAGACCCCAGGACCTGCAGAGGTATTATACGGTTCTGGCCTAGGTGCGGTTAATCTATTTTTCGTGATGCTATCTTGAACCGGCTGTAAATCGGTGTGCCATGAGGTCAAGGAACCCACTCCCTGGGTAGAATAATGTGGGACGTCAATAACTAGGTGGACCTTGCGGAGAAAAAAGACGGTTGCGTAGATTTACCCGATTGTTTCTATCCACCCGCACACAATACTCTCGGTTATCGAGTATCTCTGCGATTCTCACTGTTTTCGACCACCGGCGGGAAAAGGGCCATCTTGATTCTGGATATGAACAGAATCGCCATTTTGTAATCTCCGAAGTGGGCGACAATGTTCATTGTAAAAGTGTTCGTTACGTATGTGCTTTTTAGCCATTGCTTCCTCTCTCACTTCACCAATTTGTCTCCACTGTTTGCGTATTTGGTATTTGTCCCGTAGGATAGGGATGTGGTTTTTGATAACACGACCGTATAACATCATAGCAGGAGACATGCAAAGATGCATGGACGAGAGTGTTGCGTTGGGTCAGAAAAGCATGGGCTGCACGATCAGGGCACAGCCTATCACAGCTGACTGTGTTGTCTACGGGTACACTCTTAGCCGTTGTGACGGCCACTTCTGCCCGGCCATTGTTTTTTTGGAGTAGTAAACCGAAGAAGTACGTTTCCGTATTCCTTAATTCTTAGGAACAAGTCGTATCACAAGCAAATTCTGGGGGTGTCGCATATTGCTCTGGCCTTCTCAGAAAACATTAGGGTCACTTCAACCCAACCACTATACAGATTTACGTATTTAACATAATTTCGACCGTGTAAGTCGAAAAAGTCAATCACGGTTTGTTGGAATTGTAATTCAGGGTTAGACGGTGGAATCAAAGGTTGCTTAGGCTGTGACGGGGCAATAGTATTAAATAGTCTGTCTATATTTCTGAGATGAGGTATTATGTACATTATTTACATTATTCAGACTATTGTCCTCATCTTTGTCGCCATATTTGTCACAACGTTTCGGCCGTTGTATACTCCGGCCTTCGTTATCATTTCATGTTTTTACCAGACCTCATATTGCAACTTTGTTGTTATCATTGCTTTTCTCTGGCACTCCTTATTACTGGTTTTCATATTGTATTTATTTCTACGCGTGGTCGGCTCAATGCAATGATAACAGCAAAATTGCAATATGAACACTAGTAAAAATCGTTGCTGAAGACATTAGGTTTATAATACCCAGATGTCCTCAAGGACACATGGCACAGTTGATAAAGGCGTTGGTTAGATCCAGTGACAGAACCCAAAGAGTGTGAGTTCAATACCCGGTTAAGGCAGTAGAGAACTTTCAGAGGGAGATAAACAGGAGATAACTGATAACTGACATCCATCAAACATGGCACGTGGAACTAGAACTAAAGGGTTCAGTTCGACATTCCACCTGAAGAAGGCCGGAGCGTACAACGGCCGAAACGTTGTGATAAATATGGTGACAAAGATGAGGACAATAGTCCGAATAATGTAAATAATGTAGTGTTCTGTTGGACGCATCGAAACCAGACCAAAATAGGCATTCCATTTCCACCCTGATGTGGAGAATGTAGTACTTCCACACAAAGTTGTCGAGGTATAAGAATTTTATTCTCTTTGATACCTCCTTCAACGCAGTACAATTCCTCGCGCATGGGTCAAAACCGAGAGATCACCGACGGAAGGTCATGGCGTGATTTGAGGAAACCAGTCCGTATATATTCCGTCAGAGTCCGACAATCTTCTTCGGTAACACGCTCCTATCCCATGTGATATAGAACCCACCTCTCAGTCTATGGTGTCATGATCGTACGCGAATATAAATGCAGACTTGATTTGCACTGTCGAGACTGGTTCGATTGCATCAGCTGTACTCGTCTCGTAGAATGACCGTCTAGGCTTCTGTTGTATATAGTCTGTTTCTGCAGATGAGTCCTCTGATAGGATCCATACTGGTTATCAGCAGGCGGGGTCCAGTGCAGCATTAAGTTTTCCAGGGAGATGTTTAATGCTGAATTTGTACATTAGTGTGCGTTCTTTGAAAATAAAGAGGTAGGTTCTTCATGATCTCGAGGGCCTGATCTGAGAAAATATTTATGATTGGTTGATGCTCAATATCACTGGGCAAATCTGGGCATCCCAATATGAACATCCGACATGATTCTAGTTCATAGACAAGAGCCAGAGCTTCACTTTTAACTGATGCATAGTTGGATTATGCATCATTGGTAAAGCAATAACGGGCAAAATAATTTTCCAGTGACTATCACCACAGTTTGGTTTCGCTTTGCCAGGACAATTAAAGTGTTTTTGAAAAATAAAGTAACCGGTTTCTGTTTTTACTGTATTCTGTTGAAAGGCATGTTGATTCATTGATCTCGAACGTCTTGAATCCGTTCTCAAGTTTCCGCATGATCCCGCGTTTCAACTCCTCAAAAAGTTGGTTAAGTGTTTCGCCCCAATAAAATTTTCGCTTCTCCGAGCGCAGTAATTCCCGGAAGATGCGAGAATGCATAAGATACCATTCCAGATCAGTACCTGACGCCCGTGATATTTGTAGAAAGTGAAGAATGGCCTCAGTCATTTTCGTCGATGGTTTTTCCATCGGCCGTTATTAAGAATCGGGCAAACTCCACCTCATTCTCAGCAAAATGGAATACGTCAGGGTTAAACACAATCCCATTATTCCCACAGTGGGTTATATATTCCATTATGCGCCAGAACAAGTACTCCATAGAATTTTCCCAAATGAGGCCGTCATCTATGCTACGGGTGTTTCGAAACATGTCCACTGAAATATCGTCGAACCGATGGGTATATCCGTCTCCAGGCGTGAAGATATCTGTACCGGCCCCGTTCAGTGATAAATGTAGTGGAATCTTGTGTGGCTGAGAAACGCGGTAAGCTGTGGTACCCGTCCCAAGCATCCAGAACTGTTTTCCTTGTTTGAGCCGGAACGATAGAGACCTGATTAACTAGGGACGGGGTGTGATAGGTTTCCATTATGGAGGCAACGTTCAGTTCTTCTAAGTCAACCGTGCGTCTGGAGGGAGACATCTTTTATGGGTGAGACTACTATCCTTAAGCACCAGGTTGTAGGAACGCCCACTAGCACCGGTTCAGTTCTACTCAATGCGAAGTCTCGATCGAGGTCGTATTTCATTTTCTTCTTCCAATGAAATCAGGATCGGTGTGTAGACCGCCATCAGCACCATTAACGTAATAGCTTTCCTGTCATAATCTGTAAGGATTGGTGTGGGCATATATTAAATGCCCTGGATTTGAAATGGTCACGTATCCATGGTTCCAGTAGGTTCCTATTGGTTTCCGTCGGAGAGAACTGGATGTTATTAGGCATCGCTTCAATGGGCTTTATGTGTGGAGATGTGCACAGGGTATTTTCCTTTGCGCCCTTCAATTGCTGGCAATACTTATTTTCAAAAAATGTATTGCTGGTATTTTTACTATAAAAACCTATTTTTACACTTTCATAGTGTTTTGACCTCAGTTTGGGGGGGTCAACTATTTGCCCAGAGCTCCCCGCCCAACAGGTGATACCACCCCGGGTCAGGGTGGACCTGGGAACAATTAAGAGGTGGTTTCACGCTCCTCAAAACCTCCTGATCAGAGGCCTTGGTGTCAGATGTAGTTTATCGTCATGCCCAGGAAGGCATTACGTTGAACTTCTCAAAATTTTAAAACAGTAATGGTAGTAGTTAGATTAGATGTTTCCTTACCGAACAGTTAACGTAAATGCCTGACGAAATTTATAAAATCTTTCCCTTAAAACAATTTTTCAGGGAAACAGTTTTTTTTTTTTAAGTTCCCTAAGTGTTATTACTCTTTTCTGTTGGGGGTTTAATTCCTAACTTTTTCTAATATAGTATGACAAGTCAATATCTTGATGATATCATTATTTTCTGTCGGATTTAAATTTGCTTTACTTTGAAAGCCTTCAAGCGATGTGTTTCCTAATGTTTGCTAAAGTTCATTGTGATTCTGTAGTGCTAGTCTATGAGATCTGACAAAGTACAGATAATTTAACAGAAATTTTCATGAAAAAAGCTTCCACTAAATTATTTTCTTTTTCATATTTCTTGGCTGTTTTTTATATTTTCATCAAAAGCAAATTTCAATTTCATTTTAATAGCGTATTTAGAATTATCATTGCCTGTTCGGCGATTCCTTTCCAATCAGAAACATTAGATTTTTCTGTGACCAGAAGAAATTCGAATATGGAACATTCGAATCTTTTCTCGCTTTTAACAGACATTCATTCCATCGATTACATCAGTCGATAAAACTCTAATGCCTGTTCTTTTGGCAATAGGCACAAGTAAAAGTTATTCATCAGCCGCGAATGTTTTTTTTTCCATAAACGAATATACTATGCAGCCATGGAAAGGATTATGGAGTTCAAATTTAACTGTCGTGCGAGATTGTGAATTCTGTGATCTTGACTGAGGTGGAACAGAATAATAATAATAATAATAATAATAATAATAATAATAATAATAATAATAAATTCAATGATAAATTCAATTTGGATAAATGTGCTAAAGCTACAGTTTTACGAGGATCGCTACAACAAACTTCCTCTATTAGTTTAGACCCTGCTGTAACAATAAAAGATTTAGAACAAGGAGAAGCTTATAAGTACCTAGGTGTAAATGAGAGTGAAGGAATTCACCATAAGAAAATGAAAGAAATAGTGCGTAAAGAGTACTATAGAAGGGTACGACTGGTATTAAAAACTGAATTGAATTCTCAGAACAGAATTATGGCCATTAATAACCTTGCCATCCCAGTGGTCCAATATAGTTTCAACATCTTGAACTGGACTCTAAATGACATCAGACAAATGGATTCTAAAACAAGAAAGCTTCTTTCTAAGTATAAGATGCATCATCCAAAGGCTGATGTAGACCGTCTATACATACCCCGTAAAGAAGGTGGAAGAGGTCTTATTCAGCTAGAATTGTCATACAAGACAACAACTATTGGCTTACTAACTTACATGGAAACAACAAATGACTGGATGATAAAATTAGTGAAACAACATGAAAACAGAAAAGAAAAAAATTCAATAATAAAAGAAGGCAGTAAATACAAACAACATTTACATTTAGTAGATTCTGTAGTAAATCAAAACAGAAGCCAAGAACCAACTATTGCAGCAAAAGATATGAAAAAGAAAGCCAAGGATAAAGCCCTTGAACAGATGAAACAACGCTGGCAAGACAAACCTCTGCATGGCCAATATCCAGAACGTGCAAATAAACCCAATGTTGATAAAGTTAATACTCATCGATGGTTACGAGCATCTGGATTAAAGTCTGAAACTGAAGGCTTTATTCTTGCAGCGCAAGACCAGAGTCTTTTTCACTAGGAATTTTCAGGCAAATATCATACATAATAATGTGGATCCAAAATGCAGGTTCTGTGACAAATACCAAGAAACAATAGACCATCTAATCTCAGGATGTTCTATACTTGCCCCAAATGAATATAAAAAATCGACACGATAGAGTGGGGCAATACTTACACTGGACAATGTGCAAACACTTTGGAAAATGTGTAAGCAAACACTGGTATGAACATCGGCCAGCGCCGGTTACAGAAATAGAAGATGTCACCATTCTATGGGATTATACCATCCACACAGACAGAAAATTGAAGCAAATAGGCCGGACATTATTGTCAAAAACCAGAAAAAAAAACTTGCCTACTAATTGATATGGCTTGTCCAGCGGATTGTAACATAGCAACCAAGGAATTTGAAAAACTATCAAAATACAAAGACCTGGAAATTGAAATAGAAAAAATGTGGAAATTGAAAACAAGAATAATACCAGTGGTAATAGGTGCACTTGGAATTATAAAAATGGAACAAAACAACACATTGAAAGAATCCCTGAAACCCCAGCTTAAAGAGACATACAGAAAATTGTCTTATTAAGTACAGCACACACTAAGGAGAACTTTGTCTATGTAACGCTAGCAACTTCATCGGAGATAAAAAAAAAAAAAAAAAAAAAAAATTAACATGAAATGTGGCCATAACAACACACCACGACCTGCCTTAGGTCTTTCCGCAGACTTGGTAGGTAGTGTGTCCATAGCAGAAATCGAATGATGATGATAATAATAATAATAATAATAATATGATGCTGATGATGATGATCTTGACTGAGGTCGAATTAATGAGAGGAATAATTCCTTTAATTATAGCATGATCTTCTTCTATCTGCCGCGTCCCTTCCCTGTTTATTATAAAAAGAGCAGTTATTAAAATATCTGTATCTACAAAAAATAACGTATAAACAGAAAATATATTAAAATAATTGTCGGACTTCATAATATATGATGTCATTTGTTTACGTTAAGATACGCTTCGAGCAGATATGAGCGTTTGAGATAAATCATAAGACATTTGTTGTTTTAAAACAGTAATTTAATCTTTGCTAACCAGATGCTTCGTTTGTAGCTAAATGGTGTGCACGTCAGGCTATATGACGTTTCCGTGTAGGATACAGGTTCGATTCCTGTCGGAGAACATTTTCTATGAAATTTCTCGAACATTGAGGCCAGTAAATGTTGTTAATACTGTTTATTATAAAAAGAGACTTTACTTAAATATTTCTATCTCTAAAAATAACGTATAAACAGTATATTTATATATGTGTGTGTACACATATATAATCAAAGTTTGTGCTTCTCAAAAGATGATTTTATTTTGGAGAGGATTCCAAGTCTTTTGCAGGCCCACTTATGTCCGTCGAAAACAGGCACGTTTTATCACACCGAATCAGGTGGGAACTTCTAGTTCGCACCATCACGCAAGTCCAACAGATATAGAAAGACCAGAAAGAGAGAGAAATAAAAAAAAGATCAGTCTCTCAAAAGACTTTCTTGTCGTTTACCATACCATCGAATTCTGTGTCCCACATCAGCGTTGTCTTACCCACCTCGAACGCTTTCCATCAGTGTTGCCTCGGGGTGGGGGAAAAATGACCGCTATCTTGAGAAGTGAACACATGGACAAAGTCATGTGTCACCAACGAAATCGATGAAATTACCACATCACCCAACAGATATGAGGCGTTTGGGTTGCATTTTTCATAGACATAGAATTTCCTGAGAATGAATCCTGCAATTTAATCTTAATTACTCTCTTGGTTCAAACGTGCTATTTTTCCACCACTTTATGTTGGAAAATACGACTACCTTACAATAATCAGTCGTCAACAAAACATAAGAACAAGCTAATATTAGAATGGTCTTGCAGAGCTCGAGGTTCTTAATTGTCTAGACAAGTGGAAACTTGGCACGCATTTTATCTACATTAGATAATATTGTAAATTAAAACAATATTTGATACGTTGAAGGTAAAAGTGCTAACATGAACATTTTTAAAATGAATATTTGCAAATATTGTGATTAGATGCTAATAAATGTTTGTTTTTTTTTCGTTTGTTTTTCAAATTGCAATTTTCTTCCGGTGACACTGTAAATTGACGTCTGTCTTAGCAAAAGACTACAACAGCTAGTGAAGAAATACAATACTATAACACATCTGATTATATATGCACTTCAATTTGTTTTCAATTTCATTTTTTTAAATAATTTTACCCCAAGCAAGGCGGAAATACCACTAGTATGCACGACGTTACAGGAAGTGAACGCGAGAGAAAAGGTATGGTGGAGGATTGAGGAAAGGATAAAAGATGAACGGGTTTCAAGACAAGAAAAGATGATGATTGACGTTGCATTTAATTTTTGAAAGTTATAGTTTTCAGGGAAGCAAGTAAATGGACTGGAGTTCCACAGGCGAAAAACAAAAAAGAAAATGTTGATGGAGAAGTGGCGGTTACATTTAATTATTTCAATAATAAAATGGTGGGACCTAGATGCCAATCTAGTAGCACGCTTAAATTCATGTAGTTGGGTCACCAGGGAAAATAACGCTCGTCAGAGCACTTACCATGAAAATATTTGTAGAAAAGATTGAGGGAAGCCACGTCGCGTTGCTGAGAAAGTAACTGAAGTCGAGATACTAAATCAAGATGGCTTATACTGCAGGTCCTTCTTTGGATTTTGTCAAGAACCTCTAGATGAGTAGCAGGAGCACCAGACCAGTATTCAATGCACGGACGAATGGTAGATATGTAAATGTGCAAGATGGACTCTGTCGAGAAAAACCTTTCTGGCACGACACAGTGACCCAACTTTCCTTGCAGCAGATGTAGCTATTGATTCCATGTAGGCGTTCCACTTCAAGTCATTTGAGAACGTGAGGCCAAGAAGGCGCAGTCTGTTGCTCTCCATGAGTCTAGCATCAGCCATCCTGATAGCGGACAGGAAGATTTCTCTATGGTGGTTAAATGAGAGTAGTTTCGTTTTGGGGGCATTAAAATCTACGAGCTACTTCCTTCCCCAGGTAACCACAGATTGGATGTCATTTTAAACAGCAGCAGCCAGGTTTTGTCAGCTCTGACGGATTTGTTAATGAGACAGGAGTAAATGGTAGTGTCATCAGCATAAACGCCTGCTTGGGAACTGATGACACCAGGAGATCATTGATGAAGATTAGAAACAGCGTAGGATCCAGGGTAGAGCCTTGGGGTCACTCACATTTATGTGAAAGGATCTGGAAGCGAGCACATTCAAAAAGACTTTCATTTCACGATTTCATTGGAACGATTGAATTAAATCAAACAATAGTCCAGTAATACCGTAGCTGGAGCTTTCCTAGAAGACAACGTGCCAAACCCTGTCAGACGCCTTCGAGATATCTAGAGCCACAACTCGAGCTTCGTCGTCTATATCAAAAGCTTGATATACATATTCATTGATGTCCATTAGCACATTAGCAGTATACCCAGTAAAACGGAAGCTATATTGTTTTTCATGAGAGGTAAAATACTTAACCACTTCACCATTGATTAAAGACTCGATTACTTTGTCGAAAAGCGGTAGGAGACTAAAAGGCCGATAGTTAGAGGGGTCAGAAGGTTCTCCATAATTCTTGAAAACAGGAACTACAGAAGAGGACTTCCAATAAGCAGCGAGACAATAGTTGTAGAGTTTGAAATGAATTGAAGCCAGCTCGGCAGTACATTTCTTTAGGAAGACAGGTAAGCGGAAGTGACAGGATCCCATTTTTTTTTTCAATATTTTTTTTCTATTTAAACAATTCCTGACATCTAAAGCAGATAATGTCGAATGCTTTGCTTGTAAATTCTCTTCTAACTCAACACTCGACTCATTTGAAGTAACCACACCTGATTTCCATCTTAGAACAGAGGCTCTATGCGCTTAACTCCGTCACTGGTCTCAGACATACTTTCTAAATTAGTCAAGTGTTGAGTTAGAAGAGAATTTCCGAGCAAAGCATTCGACCGTATCTGCTTTAGATGTCAAGACTTCCAATTGTTTAAATAGAAAAAATATAAAAAAAAAAATTGGTGACATTTTCTATCTATATTTCTGAGAAGATTTATTGCAATTATTTACGCTATTCACGTTAATGTCATAATTACAACGTTTCAGCCTTCTTCAAATGATTAGAATTTCGAACCAAACTAGATTTTGGGGGTCCCACGTGCATAGCCTTTTCCGGACATTTCGGTTTTCAGTTATTTCTCTTTAAAAACTCAACCCTCCAAGTTTTTAGTCACCTCTGGCCAGGTATTGAACTCGCAACTCTTTGTGTCATATTCACTGGATTACTTCAACCAACGTTTTATCCCTGAAGTCATGAGTGTATGAATTTTTGGGATTTATAAAACTAATGTCTCAGCAACCATTTTTTTACCATTTGAGTTACTAAAGGGAAATAATTGAAACTGAGATATTCGGAAGAGGCATGGCACGTGGAACTAGAACAATCTACCCCGGTGGAAGAAATAAACGGTGCCGTTCGAAATTCAAAGTCTGAGCGTACAACAGCCGAAGAGATGAAGACAACAGACCGAATAGTGTAAATTAGTGACATTTTATATAAAAATGTTGCAAATTAAGCCATGCTATTCTATTCGGATCAGCATGTCCATCTTGCTTGTTACACTCAAAACGTTTCAACCACTTTCACTTCCGGTCTTCTTCAGGTGCCTGTCTTTCTATTCGGTAACATTCTTAGAATTTCGAAATAAAATCTTTCTCCCGTCAACGAGGGTAGATTTCTTTTCATGTGAAACACAGGTAGTAAGACGCTGTTCACTGTTTCCCTTGGACTATACCCGCTGAATCCATTGCTTGGCTTTTTTAATCTTTCTCATACTTTCAAATATCTTATTATTGTTTTTCTTATAACGTTAACTGAATGGGGTCTGCATCCAAACCACTTCCTAATTTTTGAGATCTACCGCCGCGTGGTTTACCCTCCAAGTCGAATTCACCTTTCTTTAACTTCCCATTCCTCATACGTGTCGTTTTCAAGCGAATCAGCTCAATAGGATTCGTTAATAAACTAGTTCGCTTCCGCTGCTTTCAAACGTAACTTTTAATAATATGCTGTGATGCATGTGTATTTTAGCGCATCGCCATTTCTCCTTTCTTTTTTCTTTTTATTATAAGATAAATGAAATCAGAATACTGAACACTGCAAGCCAGTTTTCAATTGTCTCTATATTTTTTTAAAAAAAAGAAAGAAAAGAAGACGCTTGGAAATTTTTCACACATCCAATATTTATAGTCATCCGTTTAACCAAGTGTATCAGTTTGTTTCTCAAGGATTGAGCTAAGCCTGGTTATAATTATAACTACTTATGACTTAGCAAGTAAGTACGTTCGTCACGTAAACCGTCATGTCTGTCACGTAAACCAATTTGCTAATGCAGTGAACTCGGTTCTCACCGAATGCATTAAACCTCTAGCCTTATACTAGATGATGATTACTAAATATAGCTATAAATCCATTTTAACGTTGATGATAATTCTATTTATAACAGATAATTGCTTGGTTCTTTCTTTCTTTTTAATTAAACCAAAAGCTAATTAATCTCGTGAAAACGTCGCTTTTGTCCTACATTTTGTAAAGTGCATTTATATTGCGTTTGAACAACAGAAAACTGTCGAATCACACTCAGCAACCATTTTCTTTATTGATACAAACATTACTACAAATAATTGTGGTGGAGACTGAAATTCTTTTAATCCAACCAAGATTTAATCGGTTTTATTCATATCCAATAGTTTTTTTTTTCTGTTTCTTCACCATTTGATTTAAAAGATAGGGTATATGTATAATAAATGAATCAAAAATGTTTTGTTCAAATGTTACTGGATTACAAGAAGACATACAAACATTGACCTAGAATTGTAAAAACTGACTAATAAAAATGTAAGGATCAATAAATAACAAACAACGATCCGTGAAAAAGTGGTAAAAATTTGAACGTAGAGGAAACCAGAGGAAGAGGTGTGGCAATTTATTGCACATCCAATTTAATCATAATTCTGTGTGATTTACTTTCATTTAATAACCGTCACTGTTAGCTACTGGATACATATGATGGTAAATGCAAATTATTTTCATAAATTAGCGTACTGTACGAATTAAACACGTCAAAATTGAACTACTACGGAAATTTAACAATCTGGAAAAGGTTTTAACAGACGATAGAAAATTCAAGATTAAAATGGAATAGCGAAAGTGCCTTCCAACAAATAAACAAAGTATTGAGAAGCAGAAAACTTTCTCTAGAAACAGAGAAAAGAGTGCTAAGCTTCTATGTAATATCAATTTTCCTATACGGAAGTGAATGTTAACGGTTTCCTCACAGATAAAGTGGAGTCGCGAAACAACAAAGATATGGCTCTACAGAAGGATGGTGAGGATATATGAGAAACGAGGATTTTTTTTTTTAAGTGAAATCGAAACAACAAAAACAGATACTTAGGATCAGAAAGAGATAGATAACATTTCTAGGATCCATGATGAGGAAAGAGTGCTTGAAATCACAGCGCATATTGCAGGCAAAAGTGAGAGAGGGGAAACGGCGAGAAACCTACATAACAAGCTTGTATAAATGGCTGACAGAACAAGGACTGTGAAGCATAGTAAGAATGCAAACATTGCTTAGAATCTCGAAGAATAGAAAATTGTGGAGAACCATTATTGATCACATTCTGAAATGACAGCCTATAAACGAAGAATTATGTCACTGTAAAATCCATAAGATTAGAGTTTTATTTTCAAACAGATTGCCTGAATTATGAAGATATGGATTGTGGCCACGGCGATAATCGAAATAAGACGTCAGAATGCTTTTTATTGTTATTCTATTTATTTTATCGAACTAGTGAGTACGTGTGAATAGTATCAATAATATTGGCACGGAAAAGGAAATCTGCAAGCCGAATTCAAATTCCAGCCTAATCTGTTGCGCTTACTTTCAACCTAATACCCATAGTATCATTAATAAATCCGTTTCTTCCCCTCCTCGGGTATGGGTTAAACAGCAACTTGAGAAAAGAAATCGCTGTATTCAAACCGTGAGAATGCATGGGAAAACCATTCCATTAGCAACCCCAATAATGAATGGTAATTGGAAGATAATGAAGATAAAGAATATATGGAGAGCCATGATCAGCAATGTTCTAAAGGGACAAGGCAGTTTTTTAAAAATCGGATTGATGAAAGTGAAAGCAATAGGTAACATACGAGACTAGTCAAATGACGCTATCGATTTTCCTTTGTTCCTTTTCTCCCTCGTTACACACCTTTTTATTTTTCTCTCTACTCTCTTTTTCTCTTTTGCCAACCAGCATTGAATTTTGGTTAAGAACGCACAAACTTTGATAAAAGTCAAATAGTTCTTTTAAGAACATTATAGAGCATTGTGCCGTTTGTAAACTGTTCAGGTTCAGTTGTGTTGACTCTATATCGACAGTAATCCGAGCGGAGAAATATCATTAACTGCCGACCAATGCAATGGGCAACCAAGACTTATCGATGCGAGCAATGAACGGATGTTTACCAAAGCAGATAAGAACCATTACAAGAACTACTGTCGTACAAAATATTTAACGTCTATTGTCAAAAGGGTCATCGATGACCATACCAGCATCACCACTGGATGTGCGAGTGGTGTAGTGGATAGCGGCTCGGAGTGAGAAATTAGAGTCGAGTTCGAATTTTAATCGCATTCGCTACATTCAAATTTACATTCAACGCCTAAATACCCTTGGGAAATGAATTAATCTATCTCTTTCTCCAGTTATGGGTTAAATAACAGGTTTTGTATCTAGAAAAATCATTCTTATTCTAAAAAAAATGATAATTCAGTATTCAGTCGTAGAAAAGGGAATTATTTTTACAATTATGTTTCGGTTTTAATTGAAGGCTGACAGCCCGTAAAAAAATAAACCAATCAACAACAACATCAAAACAAAAGACACGCACACACACATATGAGAAAACTATAATTTTTATATGTTCACTTCTTACATTTGATTTTGTTTTATAAGTTTTAAATGTTTTTCTTTATTTTCTCTGATTCATTAGCGAACGTACCTCCTTCCAACCCACACGAAGTCATTTTACATCGAAATAAAGAGGACAGCAGTTATCGGAGTGAGTATGTTTTTCAGTTCCTCGTCGTCATCGTGGTTGTGATGCGTGTTTGGTTTGTAATTTTTTTTTTTCCTTTTGATTAGCTTCGATTCGAAACGTAGCAGATGTTCAAACCGCAATAGGATGCATCGCTCGATACCGGATTACACATTGCTGAGCTGCAGGACCTTATAAATCGCCATTTTGTGCAAAGATTTCGTTACTCGCTTGGAGATGTCAGGTGGTTTTGAAAGTACCTGTTTAGCACGAGTGAAAGAGAAAGGAAGAGAAAAACAGGAAAAACGGGAAAGTAGGAGAAAAAAAACCCTTAAGAAAATAGTCCCCCCCCATAAAGTGTTTAATGCTTCATGGCCCGAAGCTTTCAGCAGGAAAAATCAGCAAACAATCCTTCATTCAATGAGAAATCATTTTCTGTATCTCTCTATGACGCTTCTTAGGTTCGCTGACCTCAAAGATTGTTGGTAGTCAGTTTGATATTCGCTAACTGAGCAACAAATATGTCATACGTTATAAATAAAATTGTATCGTTTTTTGTTTTTTTTAATCGATATCACTCAATGCAAGGTATTAAAGCCACTAAGACACAAGGGGTTAGAGGATGTGAAAGAATTAGGAACGGGAACATTAATAATGTGCGGGAAAAGGAAAGAATTAATCATGAGGATATTAGATAGCAATTGGCATTGCATTTAAATTTTTGCAGATTAAAGTTGGCTGGAAAACATGGAGATGGAAGGGCGTTCCACAAGCGAGAATTTTCGAGAAAAGAAACTGTTCCAACTTACGGCTACATTTAGCCACCACAACCGTAAATTGATGAGAATACTTTCAACAGATGCTTTATTTTGATCTGGATGGGATTACAATAAATATTTGTTTAAATGTTCCATTCTGAGAATTTAGATTTATTGGTCCCCAAGCAAAGCTTCAGCATGTATTCTGGTAAATGACTTTAAAGTTAGAGCTTTCCCGTCGGAAGGTGAAAGCGATTTTGGCTTTAATCAAAATTATTTTAGTCTGGTTTACGTTTGTGACACTGACACGAGCCTCATGTGTCTTCCAGTTCAAAGACATGTATCACGTGCTCTGATATGGATTCCTTCCGTCCTTCACCTCCATCCACGTTTCATTTGTAGGGGTGAAAATAATTAATCACCCACACGGTCACGTAAAGGCTTTTGAACACAATACTAGAAAATTATATATATATATATATATATATATATATATATATATATATATATATATTGACACTGAAGTCAACACTAAGCGACAATAGTCTATTTCATGCTTAAACACTTTTTGGTCAAGAACCACCCATTTTTATGTCAAATTCTGTGTTATCTTTCTTTAAATTTAAGCCTTGCTCTGAAGCAAGTATATATATATATATATATATATATATATATATATATATATATATATATATATATATCGGAGGACTGACTATTAATAATTACCTTTAGGGATCTACCTGTTAGGAAGGAATTTATAAGAGAGAAAAAACATTTCAGTGATTCCATAGTTGGAGAGATTGTGTAGCAGACCTTTGTGCCTCACCTTTTCGAAGGACTTCGAGATATCTAATGCTATGATCCTTGCGAAATGTGTGTCGTCAAGGACCTCACTAATTCTATGTGTAATCGTAGTTAGGACGTCAGCAGTTGATCGAGCTGATTGAAAACCATGCTGCTCGTTGCACAAGAGCTTCTTCCTATCCAGATGTTCGACGACCTTCTTGTTGATTAAGGCCTCAAAAGTCTTACTAATAATACTGTGCAGACTAATAGGTATATACTTAGAGTGGGAGGATCGGTTTCCCCCGTTCTTGAAGACCGGGCATACGTTTGCCACTTTCCCCATGCTAAGGAAAGATTTCTCTTTCAAGCACCGGTTAAATAACTTTGCTAGAATCGGGGATAATTTTGGACTGATAATCTTAAAGACGAACACTGGAATTCTGTCTCGGCCTGTGGCTTTTTGGGGGTCAAGGTTTTTGATGTCTAGAGACTTCTCTTGATAAAATGAGTATATGACTGAGATTGTGGGATGTGGGAAATTGGGGAGGGGATGTCCTTTGTCATGTTACGTTGAGTTTGAGGCAAAGATCGAGGCAAAGAGCTTCACTTTGTCTGTCGAGGATGATATGACCTCGAATCCATTTATAATGGCGGGCACAGCAGCCACTTTGCTTCTGTTCATCATTTCGTTGGTGAATACGCGAAATCCAATTTGTTTGTTTTCAACCTTGACTTGAACAGATCACGCGTAGCTGCACTCTTCTTTTTCCAGGACTTTCTTACAGGGATTGCGGGCGGTTCTAACAGAAGTAAGACTACACCATTCCTTGCGATAGATTTTGAAGTAGTAGTTCTAGTGAGCTATGGATGCAGTGCGTCCAGGGGTGAACCAAGGCTGCTTGCTGGAATTTTTGCTAGGGTATAAAACACTCCATTCCAGAAAGGATTCATTCGGAGATTAGGGCAACATATTTGGGGGCAGGATGTTTGAAGGTTGGGAGAAGAGCTTCCATCATATAGGACAGAAAGCTCTCCCAGTATGATCTGACGTTCCAGTGGGGGCTAGAACATTTGCTGAGCATTTGTCAGGGCAGGATGTTAGAAAAAAGTGTCCCGTCGCATCCGGGACAAAAGTGGGTTCGTCAGTGATCTGGATTAATTAATATATGATGGAGAATTCTCAGCATTATATGCCTTCCTCATCGGTTTTGTTAGAGTTGAAGTCACTACATATATGAAAGTTGGCCGAGTGATATTCATTGAGGATATTATCAATCCTCTCTGATATTCGAACGAAGGTTACCCTCTCTTCGTCCTGAAGACGATACACGGCAAAGACGAATGTGATACTATGGATAAGTGACAGGAGGATAACGCCAACACACCCGCCAAAAAAAAGGTTCTTCAGAACCCTTAATGAGTGTAAAAATAACCCAGGAAATATTCAGGCGCGATACCCCGAGTGTATGTGTTTCCTCTGCCTAGAGGTCAGGGCAACAGAACTCCTCCTTAGGCCGGAAACCTCGTATCGTCAGAGACCTAGGGTACCAAAGCAAGCTTGCTCATATACATGATATATATATATATATATATATATATATATATATATTTATATATATATATATATTTGTATGTGTGTGTGTTGAATAGATATGTTTTTCTCCACCTCAGATGAAAATCCAGCAGAAGGTATTTTCGAGTAGATTGGTCGATTAAACGCTTAGGATTAGGATAAGCTTGATACAAACTGAGATTGTTTTTAATTTATTTTATCGGACCTTTTTCAAGTATATTCTATTTATTTATAAAATAATAAATTGAAACTTGAATCTATTATTTGTTGCTACTTTCTGCACTATTTTTCGTTCCATCTTGGTTTTGCTCTTGTTAAATCTCTCTCTATATATATAGCGACGCATGCGCATTTATTTTCTCTTGACTCAAGTTTTCAACTTGACTGGAAAGAAAACACATGTTGAGTCGTTTGCGAGTGATGTGGATTTTTCATTATTACACAAATATTTTGTCAGTTTTTTCAACTGTGGCATGATGGGTTTATTGCTGCTATGAACTTCTAAATAGATACTTTATATATATATTACAAATTATAAATTGATTACTATATTATATATAGGTGTTATCCGTAAGAACTAAATCTAATTATATTCCGATTTCTGAAGCGGGGTTTCCAGAAATTTCGGATGAGATTAGTATCGCAATATTTTGATAAACTTCTTCATACTAATGAAAATTAATGAAAATTAAAAAGAATGGTGATCAATGTTAAACCATTCCATTATAATTTAGTGCAACAAGTGAAAACAGTAAATATATTGCTTCAATTTTCAATTTTTTATATTTGTGAACAGTTTTTTCTTATTTACCAAGTATCGAGAACAATGACAAAAATAGTCACCTTTCAGTTGAAGATGAATTCTCTGGCTGTTTACCTAAAGTTTAGCCTCGAATTAAGTATTTGTCTATTAAAAGACAAGCACAGATTTCTTGATCTAAACTAGTTTAAAAAAATAATATTGCCTTCACTCATATGACATATTTCTTTCATTTATCTCATGATTTTAAATATTGTAATTCTTTTCTATTTTTTGTTCTGTCTGTATGTGTTATGCAGAGATGTTGGTTGTTTATATTTATTTTTATCAATAAAGATACGTTTGATATTTTTCTTATGCAAATTAAAACCTGTTTATCATGAAAAGACAGATTGATTTTTACTATTTTCTTTTGCATCTGTTCTTGTTCTTTTTGTATGCCCTATAGAATATTAGTTATGTCCATCTTTTGTGAAAACGAATATGTTTGATTATATTTTCTTGCACAAATGAAAAACTCTTTATGCGCTTTCTGAAAAAAAGAAGTCTCATTTTCGATAAACCTGAGAAAACCTGTTATCAGGAAAATATGTTTGCCTTACGAAATGTGATTTCGTGGAAGGAAAATAAATAAATAAATTTAGCATAATTGTTATGTAGGCGTTCCCTGGGGCATGGAATTAATTTCAATTGTTCCCCAAGCGTAAAAATGCTTGGAAAGCGTTGGTGTACACTGATGGGCCAAAACATTATAACCATCGACGTGTGACATGAATAAAAGCTACTACCTCTTAGGAACAGTCCATGTTATAGCTACAGATATAAAAGCAGGCAAACTGGCTTTGAGTACTTCATTTTGTTGTGTTGAATGCCACAATTATAAACAAAGATTCCAGTAACTTTGATAAAAGCCAGATTGTTATTGTGAAATTAACAAATTGCCGAAATTACACAGTTTGTTGGCTGATCATATTCAGCTATGGTGAGTTTATATCAACAGGGTCCAAGATGGAAAATATCACCAACTGCTAATGAGCGACCAGGACTTATCCAGGCGACGAGTGGACATACGAATATAAATTAAGTAAGAGCTGAGAGAAGGCTTACTGTGGTACAAATTGCAGATAACTTTAATAAATGCAAAGGTGTAATGTGTCACAACATACAGTACATTTATTCTTGTTGAGTTTGGCCTTGCGTATCCGCAGTCTAGTTAGATGATCAATTGTATCTAACGTCTGTTATCAAAATATTGTGTTCAGTAGTTACAGTAGCATTGAAACTGAAAATTGTATCAATAAAATACATCTGCCTAGTCCTATGAGTATCGATTTCTTTTGTATATATTCAACGGTAGGGAGTGTGTGAATTGCTATTCTGAGAAGACGATGGCACCGAGAAAACACTATAAGAAAACAACAGGTTGAAGGAGGTAGGGATATGGGTTGGGAAAAGTTTTACCGGGAAATACCGGAAAATACCGGTTTCTCTCATTCGCGTAGCACTTAGCTCCAAATTATTGATATCTAAGCACACCCCTTTATGGCAACAGTTTTCTACGACGTTTCAGTAGGACTCTGTAATTTATACGACAATGTTTTCAGGAATATGAACATTTAATTACGTTGCCTTGGTCACAAAAGACCTCAGATCTCAATCCTACAGAGCACTGACAGAATGTGCTAACCAATATATCCGCTCTACGGAACCTCCATCACATAACTTGCAACTGTTAAAACACCTGTTGCTAACACGCTGGCACACCAGATACTAAGGGGAAACATTAAAGATCAAGATAAAAAATATATAGGTGACACATGCAGGTCTTTATAGCAGCATTTACGAACACAGAAGGCACTTTAGTATCATACAGAATCAAAACAGAACTTAATTTTCATTTTAAAACTGTCACCTTTGTAAAAAAAAAAAATAAATAAATAAAATAAAACCCACAACGTATTGCGTAGAAAATATGAAGGAGGAATATTAATAAATAATCAATATACTGTAAATACCCACCAGACAGACTTCTAGATGTCACCAATATCCATAAAAGATGGTGTTTATTGAAGGTTTAAGCTACAACATGGCGCTGTGTTGACGCCTTTTTAGAGTTGCAAAATTATTAATTTTTAAATGCTCATTTAAACTATTCTAACATTTTAAGAATTAAACATATACATAGGTGACATAATGTATTCATGTGATGTCCACACAACAAATAAAAACAAAGATAGAATTTTAAAATAGATAAAGACCTAAACCTTTAAATATATGTCTATACAACCAATAAAAAAAAAACGTCATTGCATTCAAAAATTGAAACATCTTTCCCATTATTTACATTGTTTGTCCTCATCTTTAAAAGCAATAATAACAACAAAATTACAATATGAGCTCTAGTAAAAAACGATTACATTAATGACATTAATTTTATAAGTTTAAAAAATTCATATATTGATGTCCTCAAGCTAAAAGTGATTGGCTCTGTGATAAAAGTGGTTGGCTCGGTGGATAAGAGTGTTGGTTAGATCCAGTTACTTAACCCAAATAGGTGTGAGATCCATACCTGGCTGTGGTGAACAAAAATCTGAGGGATTTGACTCACAACTCTTAGAATCAAGTCAATTTTGGATTACTACAATCAACGCTTTTATCCACTTGACCATGTTGGTTGAAATAGACCAAACGTTACTTGAGGCAAAGAGCTGTGAGTTCAGAGTACCTGGCTACCACAGCAGAGGTGAAAAAATAAAATTTTGTGAGTTGAGTTCCTAAAAGAGAAATAACTGAAAATCGTGATATCCAGAAAAGGCATGGCACGTGGAACTTGAACAATCTACCCCAGGAATTAAATAAAGGTTCTGTTCGAAATTCCATCGTATATCACTCGAAAAAGGAGCGTACAACGGCCGAAACGTCGTAAATATGACAATAAAGATGAGAACATTCCGAACAATGTAAATAGTGTAAATAGTAACAATACCTCATCTCAGAAATATAGACAGACATTTCTAAATCATTAGAGTAGTCCACCAAATACACATGCTCTTCATATAATGGACTCTAACGACGTAGTAGAAATAGAATGTTCTACTATTTCAAACTTGACAATGCAAACATCATAATTTAGACGAAAATTATTTTTAGCTCACAGATCAATTTTAGCTTGCAGATGAATGATTGATTTGGTTTGGTTTTGGTATATCAACCTCAATGGGTTATTTAATGCCGGGAAGATTTTTATTGCTGGTAATAATTTTTTTTCAAAAATGTATTGTTGGTAATTTTTTTTAATATATATCTGGTAATTTTTTTTTTTCAAAAATGTATTACTGGTAATAATGCTGGTATTAACATTAAATAATCATCTTACCCAGGCCGCGGATATAGTTTATCGTCATAGGCAGGACGTACAGATGAATGAATCAATTATCCAATTGCATGTTTCTTCGAAAATATCCATGGGTTAAATGTTGCCTTCTTGCTTGACGGCACGAACTAAATAAGTTCTTATCTAATAAGTTGTGTCATTTAAGAAAAGTATATAAATAAAAATTAAAAACAATTTATTAGCTTGGTTGAAATCTCAAATATTAACATTTTTATACCTGTATTTCTTTCAATATATTTTTCTTTTATCCTAAGATCGATATGTGAGGCGCAGTAAATATAAATATATGCTTAGAATTTGGTGATAAGGAATGATAGTTTGAGTCTCACAAGAATCTATTATTTCTTTCTGATACGTACTGTTTCATCAAATGACAATCTGCGAGATGCAATAAGACGTAATAGAAATTAAGATGAAAGAAATACAAAATAAAAATGAAGGGAAATTAACAGTGCTTCATCTGATGGATTAGAATCTTTTTGTATCTAGAGTCATTTAAACATGTATAGGAATTTTGTTTTATTGATATGAATTCAGATTTGCCCAATTCGTCCTGCTATTTAACCTATAGCTGGGAGAGAAGAGATGGATTGATACTTTTCCCTAGGGTATTTTACGGAAAAAGTGATAACGAAATCGTTTCTCAAATTTATTGTTCCGAGTGGCTATCCTTCACACCACCTGCAGACCCCAAAATTATGAATTTAAAACTATATGTAGCCCCTGCGCTCTACATAATATGGATTCATCAACAATATGATGGGTTTGTAAGGTCTACCTTTTTCTTTTTTTTTTTTTTGATGTTATGAAAACATCTGTTTCATATTGTGAGATTATTATTTTACTTTCTAGTAATAACAAAAGCTAGTATTCATATTTACTAAAATTAGCTTAGCCTTGTATGAAGACATGAATGTTCGATCTCCACTAAACTCAATATTAAATTCACTACTATTAAACAGTGAAGTAATGGATAGCGGCTCGGATTGAGGAATCGGAAATCCGAGTCCGAATTCCAATCGAAACCATTGTATTTCCTTAAGTGCTAATATATTCTGAAAAGGTATGAATCGTCTTCTTCTCCTCTCCCACCCAGCTATGGATAAATAGCAGGACAGACCGGTTTCTATAGCCTTGGATGGCAACTGGTCTACCACAGAAAGAAATGGCAACCTACTGCGTGAAAAAATCTGCTTCATCATTCACCTATCGAAAGATACATGATAGCCTAAGCGCTTATCACGCATGGCACATAACTGACTGACTATTAAACTCACATTAATAGTTTGTGGGGTAAGCTTGTTAACCAATGCTTAACGATATTTTAAGAGATGTTATTAAATGCAAATGTGTGAGTCTTTTTAGAAAATTCTGATGAAGTTAGCATATTAACCGTGTTTTACTTACAAAACTGAAATTGATATCTACAAAGAGCAGTCATAAATTAAAGAAAATATAATAGGTGAGGTCTGAACATCGAAATTATGATAAATTAAAAAATGTGATAAGCAAAAGAGACGTTATAATTTTATAATCACATTCAAAATGCCTCGATCATGACCAGAAAATACGTTTTTTGAGTAATTTATGGTTCTCTGATGCAAAGAAAATTACGTGACTGTATTGGATCAGAAAGTCTCATGTGACCAGCCTAAGATCTTGGTAACACTTCTCGAGTCAGCAGTAATTTCTTGTGATATAATTTCATTATATTATATATATATATATATATATATATATATATATATATATATATATATTTAACGTACAAACACACACACACACACACATATATATATATATATATATATATATATATATATATATATATATATATATATATATATATATATATATATATATATATATATATATATATATATTATACGTTTATTTTTTTTATAGATACAAATATTTAAGTAAATGTACTGTTTATAATAAACAGTATTAACAACATTTAGCGCCCTGATACACAGAACCGTCATTTGGCTAGATGTATTATCCGGTTTAGCTACAGAGGAAGGTTCTGTTTCGCAAAGTCAAATTACTGTTTTTAAACAACAAATTTCTCATGATTTCTCTCGAAAGATCATACCTGCTCAAATGAGAGCTCCGTGTAGGATACAGGTTCGATTCTATAACGATTAATGGATTTATTATTAATCCGACATTTTTATTAATTAAAATGTATCCACTAAAATAACGTTTGAATATATACATTTTTATTTTTTTATGTCATCTGTTGTTCTGCGCCGAAGAATTATGAACTCTCAAGGACGCAGGCTTAGGTTATTTAGAAGAGATCGGCATGCAGCATATCTCAACTCTCCACGCCACTGATGTTGTCCAATGCAGCTTGGCACCGGCGTCGTTGCAAGAGATGTCAGATGAAAATGAACATGACATTGGACTCTGAATTTGAATTCAGAATTGCCTTTCCCTTATTTTGGTTGCAAACCATAAATATAGAGGCCACACTCCCCTCCTATTTACTCAGTGTTGGAGGTTTTTAATTCACAGTTTTTCATATATATATATATATATATATATATAGGTCATTATTATACATAGCTTTATATTTTATTGTCTAGAAGTCTCTTTAAATGTTCGGTTCTGATAATTGCATTATTTACAAACTTTATTTCCTAAAAGTTAATCAGTCTTATTTATTTATATTTTGCCACCAATTTTAATTAGTTATTTTCGATAGGAATGCAGAAAAACAATTAAGACTGAAAGGAAGTGTAATTGTTAAAATAATAACAACGTATGTGTGCTTGCAAGTACAAAATGTTCGCCTTTTCGTAAATGTATATTTGGTCATACATGTTTAGCTGTTTGACTGTTTGAGTTTGCCCCCCCCAAAAAAAAACTGTTGATCTGTTGGACTTATCCAGTAAAATTAAGAAAGTATATGTCCCTTATGTCTCGATGTTAAAATCGATAAACGAAAATAACGGCGATTATTCTCAATTAATATCTTCATTTAATTGCTCTAAAGTTATCTGTCAGACCGTAGAACATCGTTCAGCGAGAAATCTTCAGCACAAAACTTCGCAAACAAATTTTGGCACGTGTCATCATTCACTGAACTTTCTTCATAAAGTGATAATCTTTCTTTTTTAACATTCTTGTTACATATTTAAAGTTACATATTTAAAGAAAATAAGATGCAGATCATCGTGCTTATTTTCTTCCATATTCAATGATAGAACCAGTATGCCAATAGTCTTTAAATGCACACTCATACGACAGCAGTAACAATACAATAAAATGACAATTTTGAATAAAATTATTATTTACTAAGCTTAGCTTATCTTTGAAAGGTTATTAAAGATATGGAAAAGCAAGAGAAGATCGAACTCATTAGACAGTAGTAATTATCTGTGAGACAGCTTTGATAGATATTACAAAACGATGTCGCCTGAAGTTAGTCACTAAGCATAGGTTAGTAAATAAGGCTGCGGTTATGCAGAATCGAACTCACTATGCAAACTATTAAAGTTGAAAAGGTAAAAAGAAAAGTGAATGAAGTTAAATCTACAGCAAACACGAAAGAACTTTGGGCCCAACTAAATAATAACGTGTTTGCTTGTACTACTGCCATAAAAGTCTACAATAAAATTTTAAAACCGACAAATGACGTAAAGTTGGCACGAAACGTACTCAATTCTGCTTCTAAATGAGTACTAAATGTAAAGTAAAAATATTTTGACAGGCTACGTCCATTAATCATTCGCCTTTCTACTAAAATCACAACAGTTGTCTATCCCTGGCCGAAAGTAAACGATTCGATTCAGTTTATTTCGGCTTAGTAACGAGCCATGCGCTTTAAAAATTAACAGCAGAACTAAGTAATATTTCATAACAAAGATATATTCCACCTCCACTTTCATTGTTATAATATTGTTGATTGGCTGTGCTGGCCCGTTTTGGAAAAAAACAGGGAATTGCAATTTACTGGAAATAAATAAAATATAAAGACGCTGACAGCTACTTCTCATGGGCGCCACTATTTTATATTCGTTAGAATAGACTGCAGTACAAACTAAGTTAAACGACAATCGCAACACTCAACTGAATAAAAATAAAAAAAAAACGGTTGTATTGTATCTTATATGTCTACGTTGGTGTGGACTTAGCACTAAGCGCTAATTGGATTTAACACACTAGTTAGGGATCGATATTGACTTCTTGGATATATATATATATATATATATATATATATATATATGTGTGTGTGTGTGTGTGTGTGTGTGTGTGTGTGTCAACGGCAGCAGCGTAAGTTTCGTTACGGCTTATAAATACGTCCCGAACGGCAGAAGTATTAATTGGAAACAGAAAAAAAAAAGCATCGGCATTTTTTTAGAGAAAAATATAGTAATTGCAAATGAAATTAACATTGTTGCAAATAATAATAATTACTTAATGATCTTAGTTTTAAACAATAATAGAATGTGAACAATGTTCTGTCTGAAATGTGCAACTGCTTGACATCTGAGTGATTATAAAATAATGCACAGTATATCGGAAGGGGAGATGCAAATTTTGCCGAAAGGTTAACAACATTGAAAATAGAATAAAAAAATCGATTCCAAACTGCGAGTCTATTCATTGCACATCTACACCCAAATTAAATGCGTAATTGGTGCTAGAAAACAAAGAAGATATATTATCTCTCGTCTCCACGTGCCACTGAAGGCATTAGTGTATCTGTAATACGCTAACACTTTAACGAAACAAAAGAATGGACAAGAATAAACCAAATAGTTAAACAGGAAACATTTTATCTACAAAACATGATCAACCGCTAAGAAAATCGGTTCAGTATGTAAAGCAAGACAGCTTTTCTCTCTTGAAACTATCTTACATATCTATAAGTCTACCATTTGTCCATGCTTAGAATATTGCTGCCAGATATGGTCCGGGGCCCCTGCTATTTACCTTGAGCTTCTTGATAATATCCCAAAAAGAATCTGCAGTATTATTGGTCCTGATCTGGCGGCTCAGCTCCAGTCACTTTCCCACTGACGTAGGGTTGCCTGTCTATGTCTTTTCTATAAATACTTTCATGATAATTGTTCGAATGTGCTTTTCTTAATGGCACCAAGACTTTTGAAATTTAAGCGCAGTACTAGACGGGTATCGAGATCTCATCAATTTACAGCTGAGCTGGCTGTATGTAGCCGTAATTTCTATGCTAGCAGTTTCTTCATTCGCACTTCTCGATTGTGGAACTCCCTTACGGTTTTATGCTTTCCAGCCAACTTTAATCTGCAAAAAATTTTAAATGCAATGTCAATTGCTATCTACTGTACACCTGATTACTATCTTCTCTTTCTGCTCATCATTAATGTTTCTGTTCCTAATTCTTCTTCACCCTGTAAGCACTTGTGTTTTAGTGGCTTTATTGCCTTGCTTGGGGGGATTCCGATTTTAAAAAATGAATATGAAAACATAATTAATACGAAACATTCAGTACATATATTTAATAACAAATTGTCCTACACAGAGAATTTTAATCATATATATTTTTTTAATTATACATATATTTTTAATCATATATAAACATATGAAGGGTACGACTGAATAGTAGGTTTTACTTGAAACATACTCAAGAGTCATACAGAGTCCAAAACCCTGTGATATGTGTTCGGCTCCTATTTAGAGCGCATCGGACGTGCGTCGTTCCCCGTTGTAAGCCAACACGAGACCGTTAAGGGACGCTGTAGATATCAGTAAACTGTTCCTCTCAAAAGGACAATAATTGCTTTATCCAGAGTTTGTCTATATTTCTGAGATGAGGTATTATGTACAGTATTTACATTAGTCGGACTATTGTCCTCATCTCTGTCGCCATATTTGTCACAACGTTTCGGCCGTTGTACGCTCCGGCCTTCTTCAGGTGGTTGGAATTTCGAACTGAACCCTTTATTTCGATCACTGGGGTAAACTGTTCTAATTCCACGTGCCATGTTTGATGGATGTCAGTTATCAGTTATCTCCTGCTAATTTTCCCTCTGAAAGTTCTCCACTGCCTTAACCAGGAATTGAACTCACCTTCTTTGGGTTTGTCACTGGATCTAACCAACGCCTTTATCCACTGTGCCATGTGTCCTTGATAACTGATAACTGACATCCATCAAACATGGCACGTGGAATTAGAACAGTCTACCCCAGTGATCGAAATAAAGGGTTCAGTTCGAAATTCCAACCACCTGAAGAAGGCCGGAGCGTACAACGGCCGAAACGTTGTGACAAATATGGCGACAAAGATGAGGACAATAGTCCGACTAATGTAAATATTGCTTTATCCAGTCCGAAAGGCATGATTCCATCTCCCTCTCGTTACTGAGATATATAATCTAGTACAACTTATTGTTTATAGAGGAGTTTGGCACTTCTATGGAATCTACAATGTTATCAAAAATACACTAAAAGTCACAGGTACATTTTTGAATAATGTGGAATTGAATTGATATCAGAGAGTTAACTGTTTTCAAAGTTTTTTACAGTTTAAACAAGTAGAAACACGTACACGCGCACACACAAACACACACACACACACACACACACACACACACACACACACACATATATATATATATATATATATATATATATATATATATATATATATATATATATATATATACAATATTATTATGAATGATGTTGGTCTGGTTGATCACGACGACCAGTTTCATGTACATCAAGATGTAAAATACGACAGACGACAAACCTAGCCTGTTGCGTTTCTAGTATATTCATTACCACCATGAAGAAATCTCGGATGGTCATTGTGCATACACCTAGTGTGAATATTAACAAAAATCATCAAGGATGGAATACAGAAGCGTGGTACAAGATCTTATCTATCACCAAACATGGCTAGTTGGGATATAACAACTAAAATCTCCCCAACGTTTTTTCATAATGCTATAAAATAGTAATCTACTGCCTTGAAATCCTAAAACCTTAAAGTAGGAGACATACTACTGCTATTATTATTCTTAGTACCGGTCCACACACACACACACACACACACACACACACACACACACACACACACACACACACACACACACATACATACATATAAAAGATGGCCGGATGATTGCGTTTAACCATGAAACAGACTGTCGCCACTTGGTGTTTACCTCACTGCCCACTTTTCAATTTATAATGTCAGAACTCTGAGTTCAATATCGAATCATCGAGTTAACTGTATTGGAAAAGGGTGTAATATGTTAAAATATTTGTTGTATAAAATCGATTTTGTTCGTTGTTAAGCTACAAATTGATTAAGGTAGCTTCGTATTTGAATTTTGTGTTAGCAGAGATTTTTCGCCTTCAATTAGTCGGCCTCATTCAAAGTTCGATCCCACTTGCAAAGACCTTAAAACAATTACCTTACTATCTTTTATTCTCTAAAAACAATCTCGCAGCTGTCAATTATAATCACCAATCGGACCACCTGATAAGGAATGAATTCGCAAGGCTATCATACTTGAATTAGACATTTACTGAATTTAGCTTAATCTGTTACACGGCTGCAATAGTAATGTCCCCAAAGAAAAGAAGATCTGACTAATTAACAGTGTCCTGAAAGACGAGCTGCACTGGAAACACCTGGCTGTAAATTAAGACTAGCTTAAACTGATCAAACATACATCAATAAAAAGTTAAGAACTTTACATAAAGGCTGGACTCACTGGCATTGAGATGCGATTACCCGACGGCACATGTCTTTTATCTAGATATTTACTGAGTGTTGTTTAGATTGACACAGGGTTGTTGTAGGAAGGCCCCCAGTTCGAATTATCCAGATATGCTATCAATGTTCTTTAGCTTGGTAACCATTATCCTTTAAATGAATTAAGATGTTCGTTTAATGCTACTGTATTTCATTTTACCTCCAAATTTGATTACAAAGTCTGTTTGTCAGACAAACCTACCTAGGTTTCACCTAAACGGATCGTCAGGGAAAGCCGGCTAAACAGGCAGAGGCAAACGCATATTTATGTGTTTGTGTTTTTCTTTCTTTGTTCACATGGTATAATTTTGGTTATCGCCTATGAATATGCGTTTCCCTTTGCCACTTTAGCCTGCTTTTCCTGACGATCCGTTTAGGTGAAGACTAGTTAGGTTTGTCTGGCTCACTAGGTGTATCTAGGTCTGCTCTACGGTTGTATTGAGCTCTTTTGTTAGTTGTTTACTCGTATCGGTTTTTTTTTTTTGGCTTCAAACCTGTGTCTGCGATTTTTTTCGACAGACTTTCATGTTTCTAGCTCTTTCTTTTTTTAAAACCTTTTTTCCCTCGAGATTGATTTGATTATTGGCAAATCAAAAATTGAGGGTTTTTCAAAACGAGTATAGTTATCTATATATATATATATATATATATATATATATATATAGATAGATAGATAGATAGATAGATGTATATGCGTGTGTGTGTGTGACTGAGTGTTTGTCTGTGTGTTTATTTCATTGGATACTATATGCATATTATGTCTATTTTTATTATAATCCATTCGTTATCTAATCAGTTTGAAATTCATCAAGTTTTTTTCCAATCCAAGTACTTTTCGAGCTCCACCAAGATAATCCTCAGGAATGAATTTCAAAGACAAACTTATTGTAACTGTGGTCGTTGTGAAGGTGATTTTAAAAATGGTAAATTTATCCCTTGTAGGAATGATTTTTTTTGCAAAAAAATCACCATCAAATCGATCACACTTACAATAAATTTGTCTTTGTAATTTATCCCCGAGGATAATCTTGGAGGAGATCAAAAGTACTTGGGGAGGAAAAAAAATACGCCGCCTTCCTTGATGAATTTCATCTGAACATCAAGAAATAGACATAATATATCTATATTATTAAATGAAACCTGTTTGAATGAAGATATGCCGCATATATATATATATATATATATATATATATATATATATATATATATATATATATATATATATATATATATTTTAAGATTTAGTATCTTGTTTTACATTTAGAAATAAAATCGTCGGCAACATAAAACGAAATAGTTGAACTACTTTGTTTTATATTGCAGACGATTTTATATCTTATTTTAATAATAAAATTATGATCCCTATCCTTAAAATTATTTTATCCTAGTGTGGCAACAAAAACCTTTTTTAAATATATATATTCCCTTCCTTTCTGCCGTCAACAACTGACTAAAACTCCGACGTCTAAATATATGATGAACAGTCTGTATGTGGATAACTATATATATATTTTATATTTTTTATGTTTAACGTTGTTATTTTATACAAGTATTTAAGCAAATGCTCTGTTTATTTAAACAGTATTAAATAATTTAAAATTTTCATGAAAATTTCCCTTCTTCCTTAAAATTATTTTATCATATACTGACGTGTTAAGCAACAAAAACCTTTTTTTAAATATATATGAATCTCCCTTCCATTTCTGCCGTATCGAATGTAAACAAATGAAATATTAAGGGTAAGATATTTATTAAAGACATATTTTTTACTTGATCCTGGCTTGTTTATGAAAACAGTATTAAATAACATTTACCGGCCTGAATGTCCGACGTTCTTTGAGCCGAACCTGCATCCTTAGGATATATGAAAATTTCTCGGACATTCAGGCCGGTAAATGTTATTTAATACTGTTTATCATAAAAGAGCATTTGTCTGTATCTATGGATATAAATTGATATATATATATATATATATATATATATATATATATATATATATATATATATATATAAAATATATATATATATATATATATATAAATATATTCAATTCAAGATGCATAGTTCCTTGCGTTGAATGTCCCATGTATAACAATAGTTTGTATTTCAAACGTGCAATGTGCGCTTCACCAATCAATGTGCTAGTTTGACACGCTAGATCAATTATGACGGGATGCTACTTATTTTTGGCCTTGGGCTATACGTAGTTAATCGAGTAAGATTGATTGTCATTAAAGCTCAATACTTACAGCCTTGTGCCAGGTCCTTCAGTGTGGTGTAATGGTTAGCAAGCTTTTTCAGCTGGATCAATATTGAGCGGTGAGTTTTATCTTCACTAGGTGCTCAATACTTTCTGTCTTGTGCCACATCTAAGCTTCGCTTAATAAGTCATTATATATTAATTGTTGAATTTTTGTTCAGTGAAAATCTTTCAAATATGATTACAAAAATTTATATTTTGGAGACAAATGGTGAGTCTTATATTCAGAAAAATGCGATAGCTGAATTTGTCACAGGAATACGTCAATGGCTGATGTCCTGAGCATTGAACTCACACGAATCTCCTGAGAAACTAGCTCGATAGTTATCGCATATACGTCATATATATGAGCATCTGTGAGCAAAACAACGTCTTTTTTTTGTTGTATAGGAAATGTGTGCCTGTGTGAGTGCGTGTATGAATTTCGGCTTTGAGTGGTTTACAAATCCAATGTACTTTAGTCTACTAGTCTGAGAAGTGCCTGTTGGCTATTTTCGAAATCACTTTCATACCCTTTTGTTTCCCGACAACTCAATAAGGAAGAACATCACGGCAGACATCATCAACAGCTGTGGACACCCAGATAATTAGTTGTCTCTATCAAAATGTCTGATGCCGCAAAACAAGTATCTTAAGTTTAGTTACTTTGGATGGCAATGCTCAATGAAATTGGTTGGGAGATTAGCAAAATAACCTTCCATAAAAGAAAGTCGATGGCAATAAACCGATATTTTTCGCCAATGATCCGTTTTAGAAAATTAATATGCATAGATCAATCAAGAGCATTCAAGCATACAATAAGGAAAGAGTTTAAAAGCGAGTCTGAGTCCTTGTTGGTGACGAAGTATTTTCTATCCTCTAATCTTTTTCTCAGAGGCAGGATGTAGCGAGTGTTTCACTGCTCTGTTGCTACTTTCATGGTAAGTGCTCGGATGAACTGCATTCCTTGGTTCCGTCAGGCCTAACCTTTAAGCTAAGGAACCCCCATGCCACTTACGTAGTAGTAAAGCACCCACATTCTCTCTGTATTCTATCGTTGATAAATAAGTTCTCTATTTACATTATTCGGACTATTGTCCTCATCTTTGTTGCCATATTTATCGCAACGTTTCGGCCGTTGTACGCTCCGGCCTTCTTCAGCTAGTTCGAATGTCGAACTGAACCCTTTATTTCGCTCGCTGGGGTAGATGGTTCTAGTTCCACGTGCCATGTCTAATAGATGTCAGTTATCAGTTATCTCCTATTAATTTCCCTCTCCAAGTCCTCCACTGCCTTAACCAGGTATTGAACTCACAACTTTTTGGTTCCTGTCACTGGACCTAACCAACGCCTTTATTCACTGTGCCATGTTTCCTTAAGGAATATTTCAACCACCTGAAGAAGGCCGGAGCGTACAACGGCCGAAACGTTGTGATAAATATGGTAACAAAGATGAGGAAAAGAAATTGAATAATGTAAATAGTGTACATAATACCTCATCTCAGAAGTACAGACAGATACTGAAATAAGTTCCCCTCGAACAGCTCCTTCCCGCCAACCACTGAAATGTGAAAAAGTCTCCCAAGAGGATGTTTCCACGATCACTGCAATCTTAACCTGTTCAAATCTAGAGATAACCGTTATCTTCCCTTCCTATCTGTATAAACTACCCCTTCACGTAATCATCTACCTCGAGTGGCTCCCTGGCCTTGTACAGGGTGAACCTTACTGTAAAAAAAATACTAACAACCATATTACAGTAGGTTCCGGATTTCTTGACTCACTATCATCATCACCAATGCAGTTTTCTCCACATATCTGGGTTGAAAGCTGGAGAGGTATTCATTCACGCATATATCCTGTCTTGTTCAAGTAGACCTGGTGGAGTTCAACCATCTCCATGTCAAACCACAGGTACGTCTTGGTCACGGACAAGTGACTATTGATTTCATCGGGAGGATCCTCCGCTCTGGCTTTAACATCAGCCTAGGAAGCCCTCTGCTCGGCAATACCGTACTGTGTGCATACATATCTATGGAGCTCTGTCTTTCCCGTTGGGCTAGATCAACGTTGACCCTACAAGAAGGTTAACCCGCCCTTTGACAGGTCTTGTTTTTAATCCCGCTGGGTGTCTCACTACCCTCCTCACCAAAAATGATGAGTAGAATAAAGCGGTTTAGTCACCAACACGCCGACAATGCAGCAGGAAGTACTGGGTTCTGTGGAACCAGTAGCACTTCTAGAGAGATCTAACATAATTAAAATAAATTGTTGACTAGGTTTAACTAAATTGAATCCGAAACTACCATAGCAGAGTATATATTTTATCTTAGCGCGTGCGGCTTAAATATTTACCCATCATTTAATCATAAATAATTTTCCATTATTTAATAAATATTTTCCATTATTTAAAAATAAATATTTAACCATCATTTAAAAATAAATATTTACCCATTATTTAAAAATAAATATTTACCCATTATTTAAACATAAATTGAATCAGGATTATTAATATAAATAGTTTCAAATGTTGCAAAGTCTTCCTTTCGTTTCTTTTATTGCTTACAGTTTAATTAAATATACCGACTCAAACAAAACATGATCAAATTATCGCATTGAAAATGGATGGTATTAAGAATTGTGTCGTGATGAACAGTTAAGCGTTTGCAGAAAAATTGTTTTTAATGTGTGGAAAAAATTTCCAGAGGAGCAAACAACCACCCCAAATCCAATTCCAGGAAGAAACCGTTCAGTTTGTAGAAGGAGAATCATTGAAGCTGTCAAGAAGAGGGTAAAGAGAAATCTATAACGACACATGAAGCAGATGACAAAAGAGCTGGGTATTTTGGATAGATCGCTAAGAAGGATTGTGAGATAAGGCTGAAAGCATATAAGATTCAACGACAACCGCTGCTCTCAAGCGCCTTCAAAAGAAGACCCGATTGGCAGAAAATATTGGAGGGGATGCAGCGTGCTGCAGACAAAGTATTCATTTGGTCAAATGAAAGGTTTTTTTTTTCCACTGGGAAGGATGTGGCTAAGCCGTATTGCAGACTATCGTTCAGGCACATTTGTATAGCACACACAGAGCCATCTGATGAGCAGACCTTAGTTTCAGGTGCCATACGCTGGGATCGTTTCCAGATCGGTAACATCAGGAAATCGCCTTCCTGACAAATCGAACCCGGGTCGCATGGTCGGAAAGCGAACCTTCTAACCACTCGGCCATGCGCCAAATAATATGTTTGTAATAATATACACGGTTTATTATGTGTACATTTATCTTTGTTATAATATATATTATTGAAATATATTAATTGTACCATTGTTCTTAAATATCATTACTACTTCTGTAGTATTTTTTAACGTAATGTTCAAGCAAGTCAATAGTGTTGTATGTACGTAAGAGGAGGAAATAAGTGTAATGTATAATAGATAATAGTTGATCCTAGATTTGAAAAGGTTAATATTATAGCGATTAGGGAGACAGCCTCTTAGGAGTCTATTCATCAAAATAGTGGTTCTTGGGCAGAAGCTATCTGCATAGAACCTCTTTCTTACCAGTGGGATACGAAGAGAATGAGGATGATTTAACCCTGTGTACGTGGCATAATGGGTCGTAGCTGTGAATGTCTGAACTGGTGGAACTAAGCTCGTCTGAACATCTGCTATGGAAATAGTGATAGAGCGGCGGGAGGCTGGTGTTGTTTCGACAGTGAAAAAAGGGGTCTGGAGAGTAGAAAATAATTCTTCGCCCACAAGGCTGCGTAAGCGTTTTTGACCTTTATCAAGCCTGGAAAGTTCGGATTGCATAGTTCCAACTCGGATATGGCAGCAATATTCCATTTTTGGTCTGATTACTAGACTTGTAAATATACAGCTTGGCAGGAGGAGTCAGGTACTTTCTGGAGCATTAAAAGGAACTGTCCATTTTCCAGTATATTTAGAAAGAGCTCGTATATATAAGTCATACTTGCAGTCTGGGAAGTTGAGTTGCAGCACTTGAAATCACGAGTTAAATAGTCAAACCGATAGGGAACTGTTTCATAGGGAACTGTTTCATAGGGAACTGCTTCATAGGGAACTGTTTCATAGGGAACTGTTTCATAGTGAATTGTTTCATAGGGAACTGTTTTACTCTATTTAGTTATAATATGAAAAACTTTCACAAAGGATCAAAAGGTCCTTGGTCTTCTACAATTATTTCTAAGAGCAATATTATATTTATTTTAAACTCTGTCGTTAGCAATATTTTTTCTTTCATCACTCTGTGAAAAACTCCGCTCTGAATGCAGCAAACGTTTAGATTTAAAAGCATTTGCAGCAATAAATATCGCTTCGACTTCAAAATTTAAAACAAAAGTATTCATTTGTTTTTTGTAAGCACATCGCTTAAGTATCCTGAATATTTTTCGATAATTGTGTTCTTAGCCAAATAACAATAGACTCATTATCAATTGATATTTGTTTTTTCGAACGCCTACAAGTATATGCCGATATTATATAAAAAACTAAAATGTTCATTAAAAATGACAGTCGATCATGTCAAACTTTACCTCCTTTGAAAAAAACTTTTAATTGAAAAATGAACAGCAGTACAAACAGATGATGGACTCTGTCAGCAAAACTTTATGATAAAGGTCTATTCTCCTGCTCACTAAATGGTTGACCAATCATTATAACAAGCAAGTTGCACAGTTGATGGATTGAAAATAGGTGAATATAATTATATATATAGAATTCTGTTTGCAGTTATTGCTCGACATTTTCTATTTTACTGTAGTGAATTTTGCTGACAACTGGGAATGGCGCCTTTATTGCGAATAATTTGTGATTTCACTCAATTCTTGTACTTGTAAAATCCGCTATATTAAATAATAAAGAGAGACATTTCAAGAAATACACTATTTGTGTTGTTTGCCTAAAATAATTTTCCTGTAGTATTGAAAACAGAATCATTTCTATTTCTTTCTTAGACACTACGTCAGTTTATGATGCATGTCAAAGTTAAAAACAAAACATTGGAATAATCCAATTGAAATTGGTACATTTTTCTGAATATATTTATATGACGAATATAACATTTGAGCTTCCTCTACCTGTTTTGAATAGAAATATAGAATTAAAATAACTTATTTAATGATGTGATATTGATTATAGAACTTGTGTGTTTTTCGTCATATTGTGATTAAATATACTTACAAGTGGTTCATTTATACTTATCTTAGTTTCAAATGTAAAACCGATTATCATTGGTCACTAGAAAGAATTAACGAGAATTAAAGAGAAGAAAGATATTGAAATGTTATTGTGTGATGGGAAAACAACTGAAAGTTGCGAAAATATTGAACAGGGAAAGATAAAAATCGAACTTGAAATCATTGACAATACCAGTGATTTAAAAAAATTCTAAATATAATAACTAAGCCAAGTAGATTGGACAGAAAGAAAATCTTCTGAGAAACAGGTGTTGCAAATCTAAACAAAGAAAAAATATGCAGAATATTTAGAAGATTGGTTAAAGATATTAAAAAACAAACTCGCCAATCAGCTCACTTCAACGAAACTTGTAACTTAGTCGTAGAAGTACATGATAACTGATTTTTTCAGTAGTTTTCAATGGCGAATGTAAAACTATATTGGATGGACTTGATGCCTTAA
>CAHIKZ030004892.1:1885000-2105000 GCA_903632075.3 Acanthosepion pharaonis | reverse complement strand
TGAAGTTCCACAAGAGAAAAGTGTGAGAGAAGAAACTATCTGCATAGAACTTATTGTTATATCTAACCATTTCCACTATCAAATGAAGAGACCTTACTAGTACTGCTCTTAAATCCGTAAAGTCTTACCATTGAGGTAAGTACATTAGAATAATTACCATTAAAGCATTTGTAGAAAAGGCATAGGAAAGCTACATTACGGTGAGAAAGTAACTGAAGCCAATCTGCCATGTCAGGAACAATAACATTGCAGATTCTTCTTTTTATTTAGATAAATGATTTCGTTTCACACGTGACTGAAATCTCTGATATATATGCATATTCTGAAAGGTGATATTTCAGCGCGTCTTTTTGTATTAGTCGTGTGTGGATTGTGAATTTTAAAATTTTAAGCTAAAAGTGAAAATGAAATAAAATGAGGTGTAATTCTGTCATTTGACGCTCTTTTATTCCTAGAAAGGAAGAACCACTGTACAAACACCAAAAAGAAAAAAAAATCCGTTTTTGAAGATGGTGTCATAGCTGAAAGTATTGTTTACAATTGGTTCGTTAGGTTCATGAGGTGGAAACTTTGATGTGAGGACCGAGAACGTCTGTAGTCTTCCATAATAACCAGATCGAAAGGCTGAGTAAAATCAATACAGGTTCCACGACAAGGGGCATCAGAGATATACCCTACATATTTCATATAAGCGTTGTTAAGCATTTAAAAATACATGGATACGTGAATCTTTATGTGAGTGTTTCACAGTTTAACTGGAAAAAATGAATGGACCGCATTTCCATCTGCTATTTTCAGCTTAAATGCAACAAAAACTATCCCTTTTTTAAAAGAATGATTGTAGACGATGAAAAATGGATTGTTTATAACAACGTGGTGCAAAAAAGGTTCACGTGTAAAACGAAATAAGCCACCGTTAGCCACTCCATCAACCCATCCGCATGTTAGGAAGCTGATGATGTGTATCTTGTATAGGAAGTACATTGTGTATTAATAGCGCCTTCTGCAAAATCAAGCGTTGAATTCAGTCAATTACTTTCCCAATTGGACTACTTAAAGGCGATACTCGGTGAAAAGCCCCCGGAATTGACGTTTCACTTTGCCGAATTTGTAGAGCTTGGCTGCAAATATCCAACGCCACACGCCATACTTACCCCTTCTGAATACAGCTGGTTTCGATCTCTTCAAAATTTCTTTAATATGAACTACAATTATTCGGAAGGCTATAGAAACAACAGAGACCAGTTCATCACTAAAAGATAGCGTGTTATGGGAGGATGGAATCATGAAGTTACCTCAAAGATGACGACAGGTAGTGGAATAAAATGGCATATATGTTGTTAATTAAATATATGTACAAATATCTAAACATAATTCACTTACAAAACGTTGCAATCTTTTGTTTTGTTTTCAATATATATATATATATATATATATATATATATATATATATATATATATATATATATATATACTTTGGTAGGAAAAAAAAAATGGTATCTTCCTTAATGTATTTCTTCTGAACATCAAGAAACTGATTAGACAACTGGAAAGGATCATTATAAAAATAAATAGACATATGTCTATTATTCAATGAAACATGTTTCAATGTACATATGCTGCCTAAACACACACACACACACACACACACACACACACACACATATATATATATATATATATATATATATATATATATATATATATATATATATATATATATATAATATAAACTTAATGACCCAGGTACCTATCATAGGTTTCACATGTGATCATCAGGGTGAACTGGCTATCCACTAAAATAACGTTTATAGTAACAATATATATATATATATATATATATATATATATATATATATATATTTATATATATATATATATAATCTTTCATGGTATCTAATATTTTCTTTTCTTTTCAGATGATAAATTATATAAAAACTGTCCAAATGTCCTTTTTTTTCCTCCCGAGCGCTTTCGGCTATACATTTATCCATTTTCAAGGATGAAATATTTTAACTGTTAAATAAGAAATAGTTCGCTGCATGTATGTATTTATATAATATTTTCATTTTCAAAACACGGTCAAGATATTGTGTCCATGTTCATAGTTGATATTATTGAGTGTTGTTTATTTTTTGTTTTATTATTAATAAAAACAAAAATAAACAACACTCATTATCTTTCACATGCAAAAAGGTTACAAATAATGGAAGCTTTATTAAAGCTTCCATTATTTTTAGCCTTTTTTTGCATGTAGATGATCCTATTATATTTGTTGTCAACAAGTATGTTACGAATAGGGTCCGGTAGGTCTCCATGAATATTTAAATGAGATCTAATTGAGCTGTTGTCAGAAAGGTGTAGAGTGAGTCTACGTGTCAAACATGTTGTAGTGTGGCCTATATAATTATTTACGGATTTTGATTGATCAGGAATACTATTCCTTAATGGGTATTTAAATTTTTAAATAATAATTGCCCTATTTAATTTTGTTCTAGGAGGTGAATTATTATTTTTAACTATAAGGTTAGAGGTTTTAGATTTTGTGTAATAACTAATTAATCTAATTTTTTTGCTGGTGTTTTTTTTATAATATTCTTAATTCTACTTTCGTCTTGTTCATTTGATTTTTATAAAAAATATTAATGTTATTGTTTATGTTTCTATTCTCATATATATATATATATATATATATATATATATATATATATTGTTACTATTACTATTTTTTTTTTTTTGTGGATACACGTGTGTGAGGTGATATCCTATCCTTGTGTTTTTCCAGGTGAGCTGCGAAAAATATTCAGATTATTACAATAAAAATGCTGCGATAATATAAGTAGAAGCTGGCAAGAGTCCCTTCATGATCATTACTAAAATTACTAAGTACCGCTTAGTTCGGTTGATGTCGGATGGGATTTAAAATTAAGTGTTGTAAAAATTAAGCCACGAAATTACTCATTTTTAATGAAGGAAATGCTTTCCTATCTAAGAAGTTTTGTTAAAATCTGTGATACCCTTGTGGCATATATATTGTTGTTATGTATTCTGTAGTTTTTGTAAAATATTCAAATGGAGATTATGTCGACTGCACCATCTGCACTGGGATCGCTAGGCAGCAAGAGTAGCTGCAACAAGCGACTAACTAAACAACATCACCAACCAAGCATCAACGGCAGCAAACAACGTCGTTTCTCACTGCCAAGTTGTAGTCGCCGTTATATACAGATGGGCAAACAGCGCGCTTGGCATCGCCATGGCAACCGTGCATAATTTTTACTGCTCGCTCTGTGATTCCTTCTTTTCTGTTAATAATGTTGGCAGAGATTCTTAAACACCATTGGTTCTCGATGTGCTTGGCTCTTGCTTTTCTTTCTTGCTTTTTTTCTTTCTTTTTCGTTTATATTAATAAATTAAATCTTTTTATCTTTAAGAATTCTTTCTTTCTGGGCTCTTCTTTATTTGTTATTTCTTTCTTTCTTTGAGAATTCCTTTATTTTTTTAAATTTCCGTTACTTTTTGATTTTCACCTTTTTCTTCCTTTTTCTTATCTGAGCTATCCTTCTTTTTCCTTTTACCTTCATGTTCTTTTTATCTCTCTTTCTTTCTTTTTTCTTTTCTTTCTTTCTTTCTCTCTTTCTTTTTTATCCCTATTTCTTTCTTTTTTATCTCTTTCTTTCTTTCTTTCTTTCTTTCTTTCTTTCTTTCTTTCTTTCTTTCTTATCTCTCTTTCGTTTATGTTAATAAATTAATAAATTATTTTTCATTTTTAAAAATTCCTTCATTCTTAGCTTATTTTTTCTTTCTTTTTTGCTTTTCCTTCCTTCTTTAAAAAGTCCAATATTTTTTCTTCATTTTTTATTTTTACCTTTTTCTTTCTTTTTTTTTTCTTTTATCTAAACTTTCCTTCTTTTCTTTTTCAACTTCTTGTTTGATTGTTTTTCTTCCTATCTCTCTCTCTCTCTCTTTCTTTCTTTCTTTCTTTCTGTATTAACTCTTTCTTATTTCCTGTACATTAAAGGGTTAATCTTTTCTTTTTTATTTTTAAGAACTTCTTTTTGAGGTCGTTTTTTCTTTCATTTTTGCTCTCTTTATTTAAGAACTCCGCTATTATTTTAAAATCTTTTTCTTTCTTTTCTTTTCCTTCTCTGAACTTTTCTTCCTTTTCCTTTACCCTCTTGCTTGTTTATTTGTCTCTTTCTTTCTGCCTTTTCTCATTTGGTTTTAATAATGAATTAAACATTTCTTTCTTTTTTTTATCCTTGAGATTTCTTTCTTCTGGGTCCGTCTTTCTTTTGTTAAGACTTCCAATAATTATTATTTTCTATACTTTTTCTTTTCTTCCATTTTTTTCTTCCCATTCTTTTACTTATAATTTCTTCCTTTTCCTTCTTGTTCGTTTGTTTCTTCCTTTCCATTTTCCCTAATATTTCATTCTTCCTCACTCACTCAAACATCAACCACTTCAACCCATTCAATATTGCATCATTCGCCAAAGATCTTCATTCCTTTCCCACACCCACTAATGGTTACTTTGACAAACTCAATGGACGTTACATTTATTGTCACCTCTGTCCACATTTCGAAAGCTTTCCACACTTTTTAATATTTATTTCCTTATAATCTCCTCCTTCAGTACAGTTTTATTTCAAAGTCACAGGAACCCAATAATCTCCCCTCTTTCTTTCAATTTCTCTCTCACATCCACTCACTATCTCCATTTGTCTCTACCTCGCCCTCCCTCCCTCACACTTCTCTTTTCTCCCTTAGTCTCCTTTACTTCTATGCTCTGTATGCATCCGTACTCTCTCTTTCACTCTCTCTTAATCTCTCTGGCCGTCTCTCCTCTTTCCCTATATCTCATTCTGTTTCTCTCTCTCTCTCTCTCTCTCCTCCCATCTGTCTATATCTCGCCTAACCCTCACCCACTCTTTTGATTTCTCTTTTACTCTCTTTATATATTTCCCTTTCCACACCTCCTCTCTCTCTTTCATACACACAATTTCAATCTCTTTCTCCACCAGTTTTCTTTCTCTATCTCCCTTCTCTTTTATTCTCTCTCCGCCTCTTCTTCTTCTTCTTCTTCTTCTTCTTCTTCTTCTTCTTCTTCTTCTTCTTCTTCTTTCCCCCTCACTCTTTCTTTCCATCTTTCTCTCCTTTTTATTACTGTGGAAAGCAAGCGCAAAATGATTACCATTATAAATAAGCGATTTTTATTATTCATTACATTTATTTATCAAGTTTTTTGCAGAAATATATTTACATTTTCCCACTTCTTTTGGCTAAAAAAAAGGGAACAGAAGAAAATAAGGCAAAATAATATGTATATTTTTATTTTACGTATATTTTGGTCAGTTTGTGCGTTTTGTCTGTGTGTATACACATTTGTGGGTGTGCCTGCGTGTTTTGTGTGATTTGGGGTTTATACATCGAAATATATTGACAATAATGTGTCAAAAAACATTCTCCTATCTGTATTTTCTCAGTTCTATATTTGATTAATATGTATAAATGAAATTATTTCACAAATCACTTTGCTTAATCTTTTCTTTCCTTTTTTACTTGTCAACTCATCACACGTCTCTGTCACCGTAGAAATAGAACTCAGAAAAAAAGCAAATAGTTTTATGTCTAATCATTTCTTATTGTCTTGAAATGCCTCGATTCGGGGAAAATTATTTACATTTAATCTTTTTTTTGTTCATATTTGTTATTCTTTGTCTTGCCAAGGATAGAATACTTGCGTACCCAGTGAGAAATGAACTCAGCGAATTAGCGAGAGTAATTTGCTGCTAATCGTTCATATTTAGGTTCCATCCAATCATTTTATTTGCAGATATTTACAGACCTTTACAGAACCATTGTGTTAAAGTGATTTACAGCCACATCTCGTTCCATCATCATTAAGCAACGTTGATACTGGTCAGTTCCTAGATTGAAAATACCAGATGATGTCAGTTTGGCTGTGGGGGTGTAATGGATAATGGCTCGGGATGAGAAATCAGAGAGCCTAGTTCGAATTCCAGTCGGGTTCATTACATTCACCTACGCAGATACACTTAGATGACGGTGATTCACTTAGGGAAGGAGGATGATTTATCCTAGTGTACCTCGTAGGAGATGTCCCATCTGTAAGGCTAAGGATTGGTGGAACGAAAGAAATAGATGATCCACGTTCCATGGAGATAATGACAAAATAAGAATAGGCTTGTGACATTTCGTCAGAGAGAAAGAGTTTGTAGGGTGAAATTAATTCATCACACACAAGACTGCATAGACTTTTTTGAACTCTATCAAATCAAGCAAGTGAAGACTGACAGCACTGGCTAATATAATGAAGCAATACTCAATTTTTGGTCTAATCTGACTCTTGTAAAGTTAGGATATAGCTAGGTAGTCAGTTTAATACTTACTTCCAACATCTTTAACGATAAATTGTATATATGAGTTCCACTTGATGTCTAGGATGGTCTTGAATCCCAGTAGACGTTCGAAGCAGAGGGCCTTCTTAAGAGAACACCCCATCCATCGTAATCGATGAATTCAAGGTTTGTGGTGGTGGTGGTGGACCGTTACTTATTTAGTTTTGGGCGTACTGAATTGTACAAATCACTCCTTCTCATATTTACTACGGTTAGGACAGACGTGAGATCAGCTGCCAGATTCTCGTCATCCAGATTTTTATAAATTATTGTATCATCCGTATTTCCTAAACATTGGAGTAAGTTATTAGGCAGATCATTAATATAAAGCAGAGAGAGAGTAGGACCAATAAGAGAGCCCCGTGGAATGCCGTCATTGATATTATGGGCTATCGATGACTGGCCGTTAACAACGACCTTCATAGGCTTACCTGTTAGGAAAGACGATTATTGTGAAAGACCTTTCAGATATTCCCTAGATTGATGTTATAACGACCGATATCATACCTTGTCAAAGACATTTGATATATCTAAGGTATTCATGATGAATATATTATTGCCTCCCTAGATCTGTGGGTAATGACAGTTAAGACCTAGCAGGATAGAATCTATACTGGTTATCGCCTTGGAGATTGATTCCTGTTCAGGTGTTCAACAATCTTCTTGTTGATTATAGATTTGAAGAGTTTGCTGAAGACACTAAGGTGGTTAATGGGTCGATATTTATATTTACTCAACCCCTGCCCACATGAGGTCAGATTGTGACACAAGGTCGGTTTAATGTGGGAAACCCGAGCGCGTACACCCGGGCTAGGAACAAAAATTACCAGCAGCCTCCGCAACCGTTCGTTGTGCTGGCCTCGATGCGAGCACCAATCCTTCTGACTGGTTCAATGAAAGGGCGGGCCTCGGGCAGCTGTTCTCCAGGGCTGGGCTCCTCTCAGTATAATTTTCCTCAGTTGCGAGTCTGTCCTTTGACAGAGCCGCCCCTGAACGCACTCTTCCCAAAGACAGAGACGTAACTGAGAGATGATAAATAATGTGTTACAAACTATTCGGGAGAGTAATTTATATACTAATGGGTCGATATTGCGACAGGGATAAGTGTTTCACCCACATTTTTAAAAAACAGGGCACACAGTTGACACCTTCCATGGATTTAGGAAGCATCTCTGCTTCAGAGAGCAGTTGAAACAGTTTTGCCAAGATTGGATCAATAGGATGTTCATAATTTTCTGTGTGTAAACGCTTAAAAAAATGCATTTGTGTAATATTTCTCGTATGATATTCCGTAGTTATCAACAAAACACTTGTTCATAAACAGGCTAAATGCTGAGAATTATATGAGGCTATAAGTTCTATAGATCATGTCCGACCTCAAATCAGCTGTACTTTTGTCATTATGCTTGACTTTCTTTTATATTCTTGTGAATAGATATAGTTAAATATACATTTATTGTATGTCTTTGTTTAAAGTTGAAATCGTTAGGGCTCCGCGAAAAAAAACTTTATCTTCTTAAGGGCACGGCGGTACCGAGAAGTATATGAACCTCTGTTAAAGCAGGCAGTTATGGAGCAAAGAGTTTGATCTTTACAAAATACCCAGATATGAGGACTTTGAGCCACACTAAACGTACAATATATGTTTGGAAAGTGCTACAAAAAAGTTCGTGATTTTCGAGAATAATTGTCCTATCACATTTTACGACAGTCTCCTTTGAAAGTGTTCATTAGCAGACATAGAGCTATCTAACAAGAGATACTACTCCGGAAGACCATAGTAAAAGTCAGTAGTTTGTTCTGATTGTGTCGTCAGAAAGCATTAGGAGGGTTTAGTTTTAATCAACTTCATTTGAAATGAACACATTTATTTTACTATTTTTTATGATTTTTTGATTATTAAAATTATTACTCAAACATTAAAATACTGTGTAATTGATGGGAAAGTTAGTAATGACCAATCGATCGTCTATAAAAGTAGTTTGAAAATTATCGTGCTGACAGTACCTATGTGAATAACAATTAACATTTAGGGGTTAGTAGCGATCAAACCAACGATTTACTTGAGCATAATCAATGTTATACGGCGAGGGAGCTTACTAATACAATCCAAATATCCAACTCAAGTGCTGAATATGATTTGCATTATTTTAGTTATTTTAGGCACGATTTAAACATTATCAAACTGTTCTAACTTTGAAACAAATATAACGAGCGATCAAAAGTTGATAGTTCACTAAACGTGGCACGCTAGTGAGGAAAGGAAATTAACTGAGAGTAACCGTACCAAAGACTCGTCATCTTCCAAAGATGATGATGTTGGGAATATAGTAGATTATGGGTCTCTACTATGAACTGCTACCAAAGAAGCAATTGTTGATTCGAACAGTTATAAAAATTAATCGACGAAACGTTATGCAATTGGTATTAGTTACAAGAGGAGGGTGTTTAAAATTTGTTTAGGAGAATACTAGACCACATGTTTCTTTGGGGGCAAAGCAGAAATTGTTACAATTTGGTCGAGAAATGTTCACTCATCCAGCGTATTCAGAAAAGTACCATTTATTCAAATCTTCACAGATTTCTCTTAATGAGAAAAATTAAATTCCCTCGAGGATTGCAAAAGGTATGTTTAGCAGTATTTTGGCTCAGAAAGATAAAAAAAAAATTATGAGAGAATGGAGTGATGAAGTTTCCTGAAGGATGGCACAAGATAATTGAAAACGAAAACTTTAAATATTTTATTTACAGGCGAATTATCGTCCTTATCTTTATTGTTGTTATGATAACGTTTCAAATGTTGTATCCACCGACCTTCATCAAGTGCTTATCGACCGCTGTAAGCTTCAGGGAATTTCAACCTGAAGCCTTTATTTAATCTTCAGGGTTAAACTGTTATCGTGTGATACTATTTGTCGTTGCTGTGGTAAAACGGAAGAAAGTTTTGTTAAAGCATGAGAAAATGCTATGTAATGAGAAACATTGAAACGAGAAGGGTTAATACAAAAAACCCGTGGGAAGAACTGAGGACTTAATTTACACATAAACGGCTTGAATTTTATGTCGAGCAGTTTGAACAATGGAAAAGTGACCCAGACGTAGGGAGCAATGATGATTGACATGTGTTCAACGCAGCCGAAAATGCAAGCTGTAAAGCGAAAATTTCATTTTTCGTAAACAATGAATTTGGAGTTGATTCTCCTGGTCGAAAGTTGAGTTAGAATACCAGGAGAGGGTGGATAAGCCACCCATGCTCACTGAAGAGATTTAGTGAGAGGTAATAATATGGGAGTGGAAGAAGGGAATTCCCCAGAATTATCGAACTCTCTTGCGTCACCAATTTGGGCGAATGTCCATAAATACGAATGCGCGAAGCAAATTAGGCAGAAGAGAGAAGAGAAGCAGAAGACACGGAGACGATACCAGTGACAAGAGAGAGCCCCATATGAATATCTGCCGGCAAAAAGCCTCCGATTTCAGCCTTGTGCCAAACATTACCAACAACAGCAAACCAGATTTTGCCAGGTCAACAATAATATCACTTCCGATTTAGACGCGGGTTGGGTTGATAATTAATTCCATGCGAACACTGATATAAACCAATTATTGTACGGAGGACTGATATAAAAACAGTATTTGCTTTTGTTCAATTTATCCAAGTATTATTTTTTTCCTGTACGTCTTCGCCCTGCTTGGACCAGCCCAACACGAAAATACCTGCGAAGATTCTATCTTGGCCTCCTTATGATCAAACTTAAATCACAACGTGGGATAAGGCAGGTCTGAGATCGAAGTGATCTTCATCGATCAGCGACGGTGTTGGAAGTTTTGGTCGACCGGGGAGGGTGTCGCACGATTACAATCGGTCCACTGCTCATGTATACCGATATTTCATCTACTTCCTATTTAATACTGTCAATTTATTGTTCGCCTTGTTTTCACTGAGTAAGAGTACACACTGCCTGGACCAGGGATTGAACTCACAATTACTATGTTACTAAACTCTCGAACCAACAATTTAATCCACTAGGCTATATAAAGTTAATGTTGAAAATTTTAAAAACTCGTTTTTTATTTTTGTTTAAAAAACGATCAAAATTTTACGTTGTTCTATATATTTACTTGCTTATAAAATTAATTATGTATAATTATGCATAAACTACTTAAGAATATAAAATATAATCCCCTGTTTATTAAACCGTTTGGGAAGAACATTCGGTGAGACTTGTAATCCGCTATCAATGACTTTATGTTAACGTGCATCAAATTGTCTTGTGTATATGCTTAACAGTTGTGATGGTTTTTAACAAAGTTAATTGTATTTCATTTTGAATCCTCAATTGATCGTGTCGTGAATAATATTAATAAAAATCAATAACCAAAGTAATGTCTATGACGGACACATCCATGGGAATATTATATATTGATGGATTGAGAGATGGGAACAGAGTTGGTTGGTAATTGTTGTGTGATTATCTTCGATTTGCATAGTCAGCGGGGGAATTTGGTCGTCTCTCGCTGTAGGCAAGCACGACTCTGTAGATCTTTAAACAAACTTCTGTCGTCGATTAAGCCAGAGTAATGCGGCCGACCGGACGAAAAACAAAAGAAAACATTATTTCTTTATTAAGCAATAAGCTGATAGAAATGGATGAGTCAATTAGCAGCGTAGCTTGGACTAAATTTAGAGATGGGACAAATCCGACGTTTTAAAATTATCATTACTTGATTATGCTTTCATTTGAAAACGATTCTCTTCTGTTTCCAGAACGAAATCAGATGAAAGACAGTTTCGAATTCGGAGACTCATGAGAAAATTATTACTATTTCTCCTTATTTGGAGCTTCACAGTCTTCTCTCTTATTATGGTAGCGACAAACAAATACTGTGAATTATAAAGAGTTAGAATAGGTTTATTTTGAAGGCTTCAAATTGGATTTTGCAACATTTGTGATTTTTCTTCAGACTAGGATGGTTGTTCGCTGACCACCGACAATTGTGGACAGTGTTCGAATCCAAGGCAAAGTTAAGATTGGAATTCTATTGTTTCCTTAAAAATTAGTAATGGATGTTTAGAATTTTCCTGGTCTTGAACTTCGACCACGAGTGCCGAGGTAAAATACACTTTTTTTCCAACTACTAAAAAAGATCATTTTTGCCAATGTCCCATTGAAGCCTTCTTTAGGGTCCCATAGCTACGGAGCAACGGTTAGTAAATCCACTATTATTTACAAACAGTGTTTTGTCTTTCCTTTCTGCCTTTCCAAACTTTTATCCCTGGGCCGGATTTTCCGAATGAAAATTTGCTCACGCCTCACCAAATTTTATGTGATAAAAAATACATTTAAAAATAAAAAAAAAAACAACAGAGAGGTTTAAAGGGAGACAACCACGGATTCGAAGTCAGAACATTATCATTGATAACTCTCTCCTCCAATTTGCGGATCTTAGTTACTATATTCTTAATACTTGATATAATGCAAAAATAGCATAATGATAAAATCGCTCAATAATTATTTATAACTATTTATACTGGGACTCACGTATGCAATTACAGGCAATCCATAATAATATTTTAAATTTTGAAATCATATTTATTTTTTAGCATATGAACTTTTGAAAGTGCTTCTAAATATTTGATTGTCTTTCACCTCACCTGCTATCCTCTTCCGCCTCACCTGCTATCCTCTTCCGCCTCACCTGCTATCCTCTTCCGCCTCACCTGCTATCCTCTTCCGGCTGCATCTATGAGGCGCACCGCACCGTTTGAGGGCCACTTCTATAAGGCCAGTGTTATCGAGCTACTTTCACAGACTGAAAGCAGTAAAGTTGTGGCTTTGAATCATAAAGTTATTAAATTGTAATAATTTACGTGTAAGATAAACTAAACTAAACTTCGCTCAGTTTCTCCACACACAGTATTTGTATAATTATTGGTAAATAGTTCGACTTTAGTTTTATCTGACCAAAAGAATATGTTGTCGAATGGCAACCGCCGATCTCTCCTAAAAAACCTGCTTAGGCCTGCGCTTCAACATCGCCTTACCGCGACGACAAAACACGGGAAGCAACGTCGACATCGGTGTGAGAGCGTCTTTACATGCATTCATTGCAATCAAGAGTGTCGTCACTTCCATGTGGACCTGCACAGCCATAACAAATTCTGCGCCGCCCTCAGCAGCTGGGGCATAACTTTTGGTGTGCTGAACTTTGGTCTCTCGAGACCGACGGATGCCACATACAAATTAAATTAACTTGCCAATCAGTCAAAAACTATTTTAAATTGTCAGCATTATTCATATTTTGGGATCTTATTAATAAAGTAACATATGATATTAAATCAGTAATTATTCATATTTTAACATCTTCTTTGACAAAAACGAATGAACATAGCCTAAGGAGTAAAATATATTTTAGATAAAATTAGAAAAATTAAATTGAATCAAATGTAAATTAATGTGACAATGTTTCTATAGAATTTTTCTCAATATATTTTATTGGATTTCTTAAGTATTTTTTTTCTTTTTCAAATATAAATATTAAATTTTAATTTTTTAACCAAGTTTGTTTGTTTCACTAATGACAATTGAAACCATTTTACTAATGTTTCAGCTTTACTTATCTCTACCATTTAACTTTAGTCATTCTCTGCACGAAGAAGCAAACACTTTCCAGCGATAGAAGGAAGAATCATGATAAATCACCTAATTTCGTATTTTTACGCAAATTTACCTAAAATTTGTTTCTATGCTCTGTTTGCGTTGCGCATACAAAATCAGTAAAAAGACCTAAAGTCATACAATTAACTCAAGGTCTCTATATGTACAAGAAAATCTAAAAAGTGTTTATTTATCCTTCTATGTTCTGTGCCCCTTAAGGACGTTGGCGATCATGGTACTCTGCAATGTCCTGTCCTATGTAGCTCTTAATAAATTTTATCTTTTAGCTATCTCTCCTAAACTTTGTTCCGGTATCCATTAATGTAGTAAAACTTTTATTGGCGAAAGGGGTGTTTGGTTTTATCTGGCCAGTGATCGCTAGTTGCTTTTCGTTCAATCCTCCTCTTCTCTTGATCGGTGTCGCAAAATGTTCTTTGGGTTCAGAGTCGAAAAGATTCAACATGGAAGAACTTTTAACTTAATTATTATTTTATTAAACGTGTCGACGAGTACATATTCTATCAACTAGGAGTTACAACAGCCCTTTTAGGGAACCGCTTTCAAACACGAAATCACACGCGTCAGTTTCATTGATGTGTAACAATTAACTCTCGAAAGACCATCCCCGAATAGCAGAGGGGGGGTGTCACAAACGCAATCTAACACGTCTTGCTAGCTTCCCGTTCAAACAGCAACCCGTGAAAAACCTTAATCTATAACTCATTCCCACGTTCGGCTCAGCCAATCAAAATCGACATCTCTATTTTGTCTACTATCTGACCTTAAAGGTCAACCTCAGAAGGTCGGAACCAAAATACACTGCCACTAAAAAATAATAGTCTGAGACTATTATTTAACATTTACACAATCACACTAGTCAAGTTATGCGTTGTTTCTAGTCTCTCTTGACTTTAATCTGTCCTGGGAGTTTCAAATTTCTCATGCCCTCTTTGCACATTATGTGCCATAGAAACTCCAACTGTCTATTCTTGAGCTAAGGATATGTGCCCTTTTTGTTTCCATTTTTTCTAAAACATCGGCGTTGCTTATATGTTCGGTCTGAGTATAGACTAACTGTTAAGTATTCTCAGCATCTTTCTGTAGAATCACATTTCTGTTGCTTGAAGTCTCTTCTTCATCTGAAGAAACAGAAATGTGGTTACTAAGTTCAATAGTACATGTCTAGTGCACGCAGTGAGGATTGGGTGCACAGATAGATCTACGATTAGGTGAGTCAAGCACAAGGCCACAAATATGAGGCAACAAAAATAGAGGCACCAAGATTGAGAAAAATTAACTAGCTATTGTGCCATGGTTAGGCCTCTGAAGAAAGGGTTCAAAGATATATTTAAACAGAACTATTTTTAACAAAAATCATTTCCCCCGAAGCAAGGCTTTAAAGCCTCTAAGACGCAAAGAGAGTGAGAGAAACAGAGTGAACAATAACGGAACAGGAATCAAACAGAATTCAAACAGGATTGCCGTTGCATATATTTTTAAGACCGTATCAACTACGGTCTTAAAAATATATGCAACGGCAATGAAAGTAAGAAGAGAGTTCCACAAGCAAGAATTATATATTAGCATGGAACTTACACTTATATTTAGTAATTTTAACAGTGAAATTATGAGACCTTTCTGCCAATCTAGTACTGCGCTTAAATTCCTGAAGTCGGTATACCAAAGAGGAAAACTCAATAGAACAATTACCATAAAATAAATAGGATAGGTACAAAGGAGTTGTAGTTGTGGAAAAGTCACTAAAGCCAAAATGCCTGGTTTGGTACCGATAACTTTATAGATGCTTCTTTCAATTTTATCAAGAATCTCTAGATATATAGCCGAAGCATCAGACCAGATGTGACAGCAATATTCAATGCACAGACGAATTGCAGACTTACAAATATACAAGATAGATTCTGATGGGAAGAATTGTCTAACACGATAATAAGGAATCAATTTGGTTAACGTAATGATGAATATTGAACCACAGAGGTTAGTTATCAGTGTTCGAGCTTGGGTAAAATACATAATTACAAAAGCTCACTTTCATAGTACTCAGGTTCTCCTAACTTTTAAGTTAGGAGAACCTGATTTTATTGTACCTGTCTTTTAAGAGAGGCACAAGAAAATCCTAGATTCTTCTTCAGTAATCACATGCGTGCTTTATGGGTAAATACTTTAAATTTAACACTTTCCTATTGGAAAGTAGATTATAATTTTCAGTTTGCCTTTAAAGTTAAAATCGTTTCAAATCTAACTTCATATTTGTATAGGAATATCAAAGATTTAAATATAGTGTCAAGATATAACACAAAAATGTGGAGGTTTCACTGACGAGCAAGTCTTAGCAAGCATATATCGCAAACTATTACGTTGGTAGAAATGTCGACCGCTGCTACATGCGTACTTCCGTCATATATACTTTGCATTGATGCAATAAGCTAGTTTTCTATGTTCCGTGTCTCTTTATGACATTGGCGATCATTGCTGTCCACAATTTATTGTCCTTTGTAGCACTTGATATATTTTGTCTTTTTATTATCTCCCTTAAACCCTGTTCCACCATCTATTTACTCAGGCTCTTTAGGTGGGTCATACATTGTTTTCCTCTGCCCTTTTTACCTTCAATCTCTCATATACGTGTCACATTTTCCAAGCTGTCTTCCTTCCTAGAAATTTCAACTGTTTCATCTGGTTCTAAGTATAAGTGTCCTTTTTTTTCAATTTTCTCTAAAATTTCGTTGTTGCGTACATGTTCGGATCATGGTATTCTCAGCATCTTTCTGTAGAACGACTTACTGATCATTAATACTTTATTGGCTTTGCTTTTTCCTGAGTGCTTAACATACGTTGCCTTGTGTCACATCTAGTTTGCTGGAGCCTCATCATGTAGGTAGCAAGCTAGTTTAGAATACCATTTACGACACTGAGTACTTAACACATGTGGCTCTGTGCCACACTAGGCAGAAGTCAGTAAATAACTTAAGTGCCTTACCATGGTGTAGTGGCTAACAATCTAGTTTCAGAGACGTCTGCCTTTCATTGCTCTCCATTGCTGGCAACCAGACTAAACTAAACTTACTTGTTTTTACATTCATAAACGATTTCGACACACACAAACACATTTCCTTTTCTCATTAAAGACGTGTGAGAATTCCAAGAGTCGGCATATTTCCCTGTATATAGCAATTACAGAAACTACTCTCTGGTTATCTCGATCCAATGTGACTTCCTGTAACAAGTTTATATTATTGATTTTCTAATGAATATAAGCTTCGCCTAGAAGCAATCATGTATGGAGCCCAAGCGCAAAATAATTGCATTGGTGCTCACCAGTCCTCTAGTTCAGTCTTTGGTGCCAAATTGTTAATAAAAAAATACTTCTAAAGGAGAATAAGCGTTGCTATAGTCATTATATGCACTCAGGTCAATTTAGTTTTTCTTCCTACAAACATCATCGTTGGAAGTAAACCAATTGCACCAAAGTAACAACAATATCAGAGTTTAAACCAAGAAATAAACGTTACGAGATTTTTAATTCCAATATGAAATTTTGCTATCTTCCTATTATTTGATGATTTTTTCTCGTCTTTTGTACAACGAATTTAACTGGTGTTTTAAAATGTTAAATAATTTCGACTAAAAGCGAACGCATTTACCTATAGCAAAACTTGAGAACCATTCAATGTTTTTCATGATTTGATGTCACACACCACTTTTATTCCTCCTGAAATAAATAACAATTTTATTATTTTATTAAGCAATCGTTATAGTATGACGGTGGTCTCGTATTCTATTAAGAGTGTGCTTGTTTCTAACTGGGTGCAAAACATTTTGGACCTATAACAAGTAAATAGAGATGAACCACTCATCAAGATATGAGTTACATAGTTTTCTAAACATTTGAGTATTCGGTAAGTAAACATAAAACGACAGTTTCTTCTTCTTTAAGTATAAGTGTTCTTTTTGTTTACATTTTCTTTAAAACTTCGTCGTTGTCCATATGCTTAGTCCATAGTATTCTCAGCATCCTTCTATACTTACTGATCATTAATACTTACTTACGTACTTAATGGCTTTTCTTCTTTCTTGTGTCGCACTTGATCTTCTTCTTCTTCTTCTTCAGAGATAATGTTTTACTCATTTTTTATATATACGGAATGATAATCTCATGAAAGTTGTTTTGTCTGATTAACCCCAACGGTCAGTGTTTGACCGCAAGTAAAAAAAAAAAAAAAAATTTAAATGCTAATTTTCAAGGCTGAAGTAATTTCCAGTAGAAAGAAATATCAAATTTCTTTTCTCATTTTCCCATTTAGTATTGTGCCAAGCTGAGTAAATATCAATGAGTACAGGATAAATGAAAAGTTCAGTACATTGCAACTCATTATATTGTACATAAATTCGCCTCCTCTTATCGACAGAAATATTTTCTCGACGCAAAGTGGATATATATATATATATATATATATATATATATATATATATATATATATATATATATATAAAAATATGCAATCTTTCAGCTGAGTATAGACTAACTGTTAAGTAATTTAGATTTAAAAAATATATATTGTAATGGTGGTGTAGATATATATTATACACACACACACACAGATATATATATATATATGTATGTATGTATGTATGTATGTATGTATATACAGGGTGTAACAACAAAATTTTCCAAATCGTGTAACAGAAAAATTGTTAAAATTGTTAGATTAAGATTTGAACCGTTATCTCTAAGAAATGATTAAATATATCTTACTAGAATTCTCCGAGATTTTTATAACAGTATTGGACTCCACATTGAGCAATAAGAATGCATAATTACTCTGCAAGCTTAACAGAAGAATCGTCATGACATCGATCATAAGCAAAAATTACATGTTCATCATTAATTACTCAGAATCTCATGAAGGATTGAAATAAAGTTTATATATATATATATATATATATATATATATATATATATATATATATATATATATATATATTATTTCAGGATCGAACTTATTCAAGATCATCTTCGCCCTCTCTAACCTTCTAACTTTCTGTCTGTCCTGGACTTAACAAGTTGTCTCTTACGTTTCACGTACGATTTCATTTTCAAGTCTTTTTTCACTGCTCTTTGGACTGTCATAGCTGAAACTCCTCTCTCACGTGCCAAATGTCTTGAATGAATTGAGTTGGACCTTTTCTAATTTATCACTTTAGCTCTAAATTGAACCTCCTGATTAGGTTTTCCTTTCTACTATTCCCCCTTTTTAAAACTTATTCACTGTTCTCTTGATAGTTCTTGAATCGACTTTGTAGTGCCATTATTGAATGCCTGAATGAAACTTTTCTTCTCACGATTGATCAGTTGAGAAGACAGTGGGGCTGACACAAAACGATTTTAACCTGTTTTCTTTCTAGTTAAATAACTCAAAGAGTTTTCATTGATTCTTACAACAAATAGTATCAAGATGACTAAATGTTTTATCTGAAAACCTGGAAAAAAGAAACTCAGTCTAGTGGCTTTTTGATATTAACCATTTTGTGGGAGAGACAATAATGCTGTTACACGATATGGACGATTTTGCTGTTACATCCGACATATATATATATATATATATATATATATATATATATATATAATTCATTAGTTCAAACGTTATTTTTATAAGTAATTACTCATATGCTCGTAGATGCTCTTTTTTATTTATTCATTAAACATTATGTTTATTTTTTTTACATCTACCGATAAGAATATTTTGAGAAATTTTGTTAGAAAAATATGCGTCCTCCGGTAGCCTCAAAATATTCAATTATAACAATTATAGAATTCAATCAAATTCAGCAGAAGACTTTAATTACATAGCAGCGCGGGAAGTAAATTGTAAGTCAACTTGTTTCGGTGACACTTGTGTTATTCCGCCGAAGACAAATTTACTTACCCAATTATATAACACTTTCCTAAAACTAAACTACCCCATAATTGATCTCTTTGGTGGGAATAAGTGAATGCAAAAAATGATACCAATTTCTTATCTACAAATAAGATTTGAAGAGCAATATTCTTTTTTACAAAGTTTTGCTCAGTCTACGATCAAGTGAGTATCGAATTCAACCCACAAGGCAATTGGCCTGAGAAAAAAACTTGTTAACCATCACAGACTGTCAGGTATCTATTCATATAATATTTCCTTCTTTAAATTTTACTTCTGCGATACTGAATACAGAGTAAAAGAATATCAGAATCCCCCCCCCAGGTTGTTTGGGGGGGGGAAGGCTATTCTTTCAAGCATGGTTGTTAAAGGGTTTTGAGATTTTTTATGCTTAGGCTGCGTAATTTAGTTATAAATCTGAATACAAATCAGCACATATGTTCCATATTGGGTATTTATTGATAAATATTAAAAAAAAGAAACCCTGCAATGTACAAAAGAAAACGTTGAAAAAAAAATTTTTTTTTTTTTAATAGAGGAGACATGCTTTTTGGTGAAGCTAGTTACTGACTGAAATCTCTACCGGTGTTATTTCCGTTTGCTTTTAGTTGGAATCGTGTACCGTCCTTGATATGGAACTGATTTGATAACATTTAATTAAATAAAAAAGAAAGATTGAAGGAGAAAGAAGGAAACGGAAAATGGGAGGATATGACAAAGAGAGAGTATTCAGAGAGAGAGAGAGAGAGAAAAATAAACGAGGGAATTGAGAATAGAGAAAGAGAGAGAAGGATATGGAAATTCGAGAGATGTGGATGGAGAAAAGGAAAGAATATTAGGAGAAGAAAGAGAAAGAGAGAATATGACAGAGAAAGGTATGGATTTGGAAAAGTATTAATAATAACCGGAAGTTAAGTGAATAAGCAAGCATATAAGCTTCCGGTGTCAACGTTTGGATTAATAAACTTGACAAAACGCCACGGTTAACGGATAAAAATCAAATGCAAAAGTTTAAAAAAATGCAAAGTTGGAAATAGCATGAAAAGAATTCCAACATACACACGGGGGTCATTGGTTTTATTTTATTTGCAATCATTGCTTGTGCGTACGTTTAGGAAGACATCGATTTGAAAGATGCAGGATTTCGGAGTTAAATTCTGAAAATAATAATATAACACGACGCATTCGACGAGGGAGACTTTTATATTCAAGGAATTTGTTTTTTAAATATTCTCTTCAAATTCTTTTTTTTTCTTTCGTTTCTTCATTCGTTCGTTCCTTCATTCATTCATTGATTCATTTTATTTGGTTATATTTTTCCTTCAGTAATTCATCTTCCTCTTTTTTTTTTACATTCATTCATTTATAGGAAAGTGATAGTTTCGTTTGATGAAAAGGTTTTATATTTGTGTAAGTCATTTTTTCTTTGGCGGAATAACACATCTCACCGGAAATAAGTTGACTTAAATGTTTCTTTCCGCTTTATTATGTAAATAAAGTCGTTCGCTAAATTTGGTTGAATTCGATAAATGTTAATATTAGCAAGCGCATTCAAGAAACGGAAACTGTAAGAATTTCTTCCTTTACTTTAGAACTGAATTCTGGCCAGATCTAAAACTGATCTTTCCATACTTTCAAATGATCTCTATGATTTTTGCAACTAAAATATGGCAGTCAACCTTTAAAATGTAAGAGCCTCTTCGTGGGTTTTAGCTTTGTATCTCAAAATTAAGCAGTTCCATCGGCACTCCTGTCAACACACCCTCAGGCCTTAGATTTTATCCCTAACCTAAACCCTTTTGAGCGGAATGGGTATGTGGATGAGTGATGATTAAGTATAATGTATAGAGCTAGTGCAAATGTTGGTTCTTGGTCACGAGCGAGTAACCGCATAAATAAATATTTCAAATCTTTTAATCAATAAGCATCTCAAAACTACAAGAAAAGCTCTACGGGAAATTTGAATATATCAAATATAGAGTAATATCACCATAAAACATTTGTTATTAAGTAAAAAAAAAACTCGTGTTTTGACTTAGAAGATGAGTTTCTACTTAATATGGAAAATATTATGGTGATATTACTAATGGCTTGTGGGATTACTCATCTTGTATACCAGTCGACTTCTCCACATGCTTGCTAGGTGGCAATGTTCGAAACAGTATAAAATAAAATTGCACATTTTCTCTCTTCACAATGGAGTAATGGATTTCGGTTCGAATTGTGGAATCGGAGAGTCGAGTTCGAATTCCATTCGAGTTCATTGCATTCACTTAAGCTAATACCCTTGGGAAAGGTATGAATCTATCTTTTCACCCTCAACTCAGTTATGAGTAAATAAAAGGACAGACTGAGCTCCATAGCCTTGGGTGGCAACCGGTCTAGGAGAAGAAAAAAATAAATTCAAAACTGTATGTAGCCATTTTGAAGCACATACTATGCAACTAAAGAAAGGACTCGATGATTCCGACTAGGGTCGAGTAACAATAATCCACATGTGATGCTGTAGAGACAAGACTTTTCTTGTTATCCATCCGGTGAACTTTTGAGTCTCTGAAGGACATGTTGCATCGCATACAACCAAATACTATCACAGACCTATCTCCTTTCAAAAAAAATAACTCATGCAATCACAATAATTTTCTCCATCACGTAAATATATCTTCTTCCAACACAAACGACATCGTCCCTATAAACTAACGGCTCCCATAAAAATAAAAACTAGTAACCTAATCTCATTACATGTTTTTCAAAGAAAATCTTGTCAGTCATTTTCTCACTCACGATAGAAACTCAATAGAATGTTGAACATTTTTCCGTGTCCTGTAAATAAATATATATATAATCTATGTATGTGTTGAATTAATTTAATGTGAAATTGTTGAAATGTTCTACTGAATTTTCTCACGATTAATCTAAATCGACCCCCATATAAATATTAACTTCGGATTCATTTAATTTTACCGTAACGATGAATTTTTATTCGTCATATAAATTTGATCCCATTATATTCTTACTAGTAAGTACCAGTGAAAATTTCACAGCTTCGTGCTTGAATTTTGTTTTGTTTTCTTTCTTTCTTTCTTTCTTTCTTTCTTTCTTTCTGTAGCGTCTCTGATATGTATTTTCCGTCTTTCCACGTGTTCAAAACAGAAAAGTCCATTATTTACAAGGTATTGGCAGAGTGTAACATACGTACGTGCCAACTAAGAAACTAAGGGAGGTGACAAGAAGAATTGTGATGAGATAATTTTTCGATACTTTTATCACATATTATTATTAAATTCTAATTGCATCTAATTATTGAATTTATCAGAGGTATCTATGCGTATAGTCAATTATATATACGGTTCCGTACTTTCTCTGATTTCAGATTCGACTGTAATTATTGCAGCATATTCCCTGATGATAAAGATGGATCGACTAATATACAATATAACCAGTTTTAAATGTTGTTAATGTTTCATTCATTTTATACTTATCGATACTTATTCAACTGAGACTAGTACGGAACAAATATACATATTTATACATAGATATACATAAAAAATATTTGCGTCAACATATACTAACAGGCATAGACATGTGAACACGTACGAGGGGGTGCTGAAATGTGCACACGCACGAGGGGGTGCTGAAATGAGCTCGATTCGACTGAGAAATGAATCCTCCCAAAATTCTGATGCCTAGGTATTTGGTAAGATTTTACGAAGTTTATCAAACTGACAGAGACAGAGAAAAATAACGGACTGTTCAAATGACTTTTCTTTTCGAATTCAGGTTTTGCAGATACACGTATCGTCATATGATTTACATGAATATATAAATATATTAGTTTAAAATAAATCAAATTTTCATGGAGGTACCTGCAAAAATGGAATTTGAAAAGAGAATTATTTGGTCCTCTCTTTATCCTTTTTACTATTGTTGCATTCTTTTTTTTAATTGAGCATTTCGTTAAGAAAATATGATCGCCTAATAATAAATTTAAATAAGGGAAACTTCAGTAATTTACTGGATTAAATATTCTGTTTAGCTTTTACAACTTGTGTTACATACACACAGACACACACGCACGCACACACACACACAAATATATATATATATGAAAAGTTCGACAATTATTTTAATATATTTTCTGTTTAGTCCATTTCATAATATATGACATCATTTGTTTACGTTAAGATACGCTTCGAGCAGATATGAGCGTTCGAGAGAAATCATGGAAAATTTGTAGTTTAAAAACAGTAATTGAACCTTCTAACCAGACGCTTCCTCTGTAGGTAAATGGTATAGCACGTCAGGCTATATGGTGGTTGCGTGTAGGATACAGATTTGATTTGATTCCTGTCGGAGGACACGTACTTTCTATGAGATTTCTCGGACATTCAGGCCGGTAAATATCATTTATACTGTTTATTATAAACAGAGCATTTACTAATTATTTGTTTCTATAAAAATAACGTATAAGCAGAATATATATATATATATATATATATTGTAGAACCTCGTAGTAAGAGTGTAGCATTATACGACCAACCTGTTTTACGAGTTGACATTCGTGAGTTTTTTTTTAATTATAGAAAAATTCGCAGTACAAGCAACCGTTATATACAGGGAAGCAGTGCGTACTGAGGTAAAGGGAATCCTTGCCAGCTGACACCACCTCTTTCTAAGAAACACCATTGTCAAAGCAACGTGAGCGCATCTGTGAACACCTGATGTCCAGAAAATTTATTCATTTTATTATTATTTTTATTGGAGAAAATTCTTCGAAGTACTTATCACAGATAACGTCACCTACCAACGCTATCGATTGCCTGCCTTTCCTTTTAGTTACCGATCACCACCTCCCTCAATTCAAGTATTCATTTCGTAGCAGTAACATCCGGAAAATTTTGTGCCAGATAATTTTCTGTGAAACATGCATTTTTTGGAATTATCTGACCATGGATTCGAAAAAATTAAGTGTTAAAGATAGGGGCAACAATATGGAAAAGTAATTACATTATAATTGAAGAATGAAATAATAGAAAAATACGAAAGAAGACTGCGTGTAGGAGACTTACTTGGTAGCGCAACGATCTGCACCATCCTGAAGCAAAAGGATAAGATAAAGGGTGTTGGTAGCCTGGAAACACTCAGCAAAGGGTGTCTCCAGGCTGTACAGGCAAAAGACGAATATCCACGAGGAGAAGGAAAAATTGCTTCTCTTTTTTTAACGAGAAACAGCTCGCATCCTATAGATTCTATGACGGAAACGATTATTGCTGAGAAAGCCCGAATACTGTATAGGGATCTCCAGAAGAAGTCGTGACGATCGACTCAAGAGACTCCAGCAGAAGAGCTTAATGCCAGTCTGGGCTGGTTTGAGAATTTTAAGACGCGAAATGTTGTGTACAGAGTTATGAGACACGGTGAGGCAGCCAGTTCTGATAAGAAGGCAGTCGATGAATTCGTGAAAGAGTTCAGTTGGCTTATCGCAAAGGAGGGATATGTCTCTTAACAAAGAGTTCAACTGCAATGAGACTGAATTCTTCTGGAAGAAAATCTCCAAGAGAACGTACCACACCGCCGAAAAGATACCAGGCCACAAGCCTTTCAAAGATAGACTAACCCTCATATTCTGTGCTAATGCGAGTGGTGATTTGAAAATCAAGTCCCTGCTTGTGTATCATTCGGCAAACCCCCACGCGCTGAAGGCGAATAAAATCCAGAAGAGGCAGCCGCAGTTCATGTGGAGGGCTAACAGTAAGGCCTGGGTCACAAGGTATTCTTTTGTAAAATGGATCAACGACGTTTTCGGCCCTCAAATCTACACGTTCCTCAAAAAGAACAATCTTCCTATGAAGGCCCTACTCATCCTCGATGATGTTCCTGGATACCCTCCAAACCTTTACGATAGAAAATTTTAAATTTATTAAAGTTATTTACCAGCCATTGAACACCATCGCTATCTTGCAGCCCATGGACCAGCAAGTGATTTACAATTTTAAGAAATTGTATACCAAGCACCTGTTTCGCTGATGCTTTGATGTTACCTAGAGTACAAACCTGACCCTTAGTGATTTCTGGAAGGACCACTTAAACGTTGTGAATTACCTCAGCATCATCGATGTGGCCTGGCAGGATGTGACGAGGAGGACACTGAATTCTGCATGAAGGAAGCTCTGGCCTGACTGCGTCTCCGAAAGGAATTTGAGAATTTCGCCTAAGACGAACCCGAAGTCGAGGAGGTAGTGTCTCTTGGCAAGTCTTTGTTCCTCGAGGATGACGTGGGCTACATTGACGAGCTCGTCGACGGGCATTGATAAGGTCTGAAGACAGAGGAACCTTCGCTTAAAATAATGAAGTTCCTCTGTCGTTAGCATCAAAACACGGAGGAAGTAAGCGAAGTAGCCAAGAAGGAAAGTGTGTCGGAGTTTGGCCCCACAAGTGAGATCAAAGAAGTACTGGCGATGTGGAAAAAGGGAACGACTTAGTGGAAAAATACCACCCACAAAAAATATCACCCACAAAAAATGCAAAAAGTGCAACTCGTGCGACTGCTTTGTTCAACGGAAAGTGTCTTGATTATTTTTGTGGCATTTTGAAATCAAGACCGAAACAGATTTCTGTAGATAAGTTTCTAAAGAAACGACCTGCAAGTGCTGAAAGCGACAACAGTCCAATGACCATTGCTACCTTTTTTACGTAATCAGTGGAAGTGCAGAGGGGCCTTGAGGATTTTTCTGCAGTAATGACGATAAACCAACATTAAACTCAACCTTGTGTAACATTTCGTTGCGACATGGGAAGCGTCTAAATATTATGGTACTAGGATATCATGGTACTTGGACTGTAATGGTATGAGCAATGTCTCGTATGACTGTCCGGCCGAGGTGTTTGCTAAACTCGACCTTGTGACACATTTGATTGTGACGTGGGCGCGCTGATAAATACCTGACTCTTAAACTGCTGTCAGCAGTGCAAGCAATGTCTTGTACTACTGGCAAACAGAGGAGTTCACTACTCAGTCGAGAATATTGTTCCAGGAGGCCACCCTCCCCAGACAGTACACCTCCTTCGGTTGACGACTGCGTTTACTGATCGGTTCTTAAGGCGTCCCCAAAATGGGAAAGTCTCGAGGGGTATTAAGAATTTTTTCACCATACTGCTGATAAACACACATTAAATTCGACTTTGTGTCACATTTGGTGGCTTCGTTAGAGCACGTCTAACTACTATGGTACTTGAACTGTAGAACCAATAATGAGTGCATACAACTTCAACGTGGAACAACATAACGTGTTATAGATGGGATCTTTGTTACATGGAGAAGACTCAGACTTCGCAACCCTTGCTAACACAAAGATGCTACAGGACAACAAAATAAATAGAGGTGAAAATGAAATTACGGATTTATACCTGGCAACAGCCTTTTGTGAAGCTGTTAGAATGATTTTGTTGATGACTTATTCAACAGAAATGGCAGACAGAACTGACATTTAACCAAATCAAAGAGATTATTCTAAAGAATATTCGACCAAGAAAAAGGATGGCCATTACCGAATGAGCCAAGTTCTTGTCATTAAAATATTAATACAAGGAATCCATTATGAAATATCTGCACCGACTGCGAGACGACAGCAGATATTGTGAATTTCAACATTTAGGACAAGAAAAACGTCTATTGAAGAGGAATTGATTCAACTAAGATTGATAGAAGACATGTACAATATTTCGTATAGATTTAAAATGTTAGAACAGTTGCAATTAAACCAAATCTCGTTAGAGGCAAGTATCGAAATTATACAACAGGAAAAGTGATTGAAAAATTCAATAAGGAAAAAATCAACCCGACATTATGGACACGTACATGATAAAGAAAACAACAATAAAATGCTAATATTGTTACTATGAGCCTGAACCAAACAGAGGAAAATGACCGGCATGGGGAAAGATATGTAACAATTGTAAAAAGAAAAATCATTTTGTGTGTGTGTGTGTGTGTGTGTGTGTGTGAGATACCGGCAGCGATATAACGCTAATTCTGAAGAAGTTTTAGGAACAAATGCGTAAACCGAAACTATATAAAAGTCATTTGAAATTAAGACAGTTTAACTGGTCACGAATAAAGACATTAGGATACTTTGAAAGAACGTTTGAAACAAACATCAGGATCGAAATTGTTATTATAGTAGTTATGGACTGTAATAAAAGCTATGGCTTAATGGGAACAGATGTGCTTAAGGTTAATAGCGTGTGTCTAATTCATACTGTGAATTCAGACAATCTCGAAAATGGAATGATGAAAGATTATAAAGCAAGTATTAAATTAAAAGGAAATTGTTATCCCTCATATTTTGAATCTCGCACACTTCTAATCCACTTATTGCCCATGGTAGTTTTGAAACTATATAAAATGATTGAACAAAGTATTTTGGAACATGTAGAAGTAAGTGGGCATCATTTATAGCAGTTCTGAGAAAGCCCAATTGTGATCTTAGAATCCGTGGTGACTATAACTTAAGCATAAACCATAATATTTATTCAGATTCTTTTCTTGTCTCATTAGTTAGCAGGATTGAAATGCTTTACAAAATTGATCTAAAAAACGCATAACAACAAATTAAAATTAATGATAAATTTAAAGAAGCCCCCCCCTCATTCGGACTGCTTCAGTAGACTCGTATGTCTTCTTCTTTATGTACCGTGTCCCCTCAGTACGTATGTGATCGTGGCTCTTCACAATTTCCTGTCCTTTGTAGCTCTTAATAATTTTTGTCTTTTTTTTATTTCTCCTGAACCCTGTTCCACCATCCATTTACTCAATCTCATTAAGTATGTTTATGCGTTGTTTTCCTCTGTCCTTCTTGCCTTCAATCTGTTGTGTGAGTATCAGATTTTCATTTTTTAGCCTAGAAATTTTAACTGTCTCTCCCTGATGATAAGTATAAGTTTTTTTGTTTTTTTTTTCTTTCCATTTTCTCTAAAACTTCTTCGGTGCTCACATGTTCGGTACATGGTATATTCCACATCCTTCTGTAGAACCACATTTCTGTTACTTCAAGTCTTTTCTTCAACTTTGTGGAGATTGCCCAGCATTATACCAAATAAGAGGACAGATATCACATAACAGTTCAGTAGTCTATTCTTTGTTTCTAACGAAGATTTTTTGTCTCTTAATATTCTGCTTAGCTTTTGAAATGCATCTTTGGCTATGCCAATACGTCTTCGGATTTCATTGTCACACATTCCTTCTTCTGTTGGAACATATCCCAGATATTTATAAATTTGTACTTGTTTGATTTTGGTATCTCCAATTATTAATTTTCATTTTGGACTCATCCTTTTGCTAACAACCATGAAATTCAGTCTATGTTTATATTTAATCTTTTCTTCTCGTTTTCCTTCAGTACCTCTGCAGGAGCCATTGTAGTTTTCTTTCCGTGTCTCCTATCAACAGAATATCATCTACATATCTTATGCTGTTAAGATTGTGGTCACCAACAATGAATCCTAGTAGGACTTCGAATTCTCTCTCAGAATTGCCTCGTTGTGTAGGCTGAATGATTCGGGTGAGAAGACACACCCTTGTCTTACACCCATTTCTGTTTTTGTATATCTGCAGAACTCATTTTCTATCCGAATGCAGGCGGTTTGCTGCCAATATAGGTTCTTGATTATTCTAATATCCTTCCCAAATATATCAAGGTTGCTGAGCAGTACTAATAGATCTTTGCGGCGTACTTTATCGAACGCCTTTTTGTAATGTATAAAACACAGGTTCACGTCCTTCTACATTTCTATTGCTCTTTGTGATAACATTCTGAGCATAAATATCGCATTCTTGTTTCAGTGATTTTACGAATACACACTGTTCTTGTCCTATTTCCTGTCTGATTCTGCTGGTAATAGCATAATAATAATAATAACGATGTTATATGAACAAAGCTTGTTAAGGATAGGTCGGACAAATCCCGACCAGCCCAATGAATAAACAAGCTTTCGTTCATCATTCTAATAATATGAGTTGGAAGGAATAATAATGTTAAAAATCTGATGGTTACAATTGATTATTTTCATGCTATATATCTTTGTTACAAGCCCATAAACTGAATTAAATAAACTTGGCGCTTCTTAAAGTCACATGAACAAAGTTTAATGGGGCCAACTAAATCTTATTGAATTTAGCTCGACCCGTTGAAACGAACAAACTCTAACACAAAGCTTGAACCGTAAATACCGTTTACTAACCAGATGTAAATATAAGCAAGTGTTTCCCGTTATCATTCTTGTTTTTACTTACCTTTATTACGCTGTAGGTAAGTATTTTCACTAAGCAAAATGTTAATCCTGTCAATGCAAGTTGAATTTGAATTACTTGGTTGTGTAGTCATTTCCTAATATGGCAACAGCTAAAACAATCTTGACTGAAATTGAGAACCAGGCTACTACAATTTCAAATATACAGAACTAATATATAAAAAAAACTATATTTTGATGGGGATTCCAAATACATTAAAAGGGGAAGTAATATTTATAAATGATTCAGAGTGCTAAATGTTTTTGACAGTTTTTCATGAATAAGAATTTTTGTTTTACTATTTTTCACATTATTCCCTCTAATGTAAAAAAAAGATGTGAGGCTTGAGGCTAGCAAATCCCTGTTGCAGACACCCACAGGGACCATGTGGCTTATAATACAACCATGCTGAGCAAACCTTAGTTACAATTTCTAGGCAAGAGCAAATAATATGGCGTGATCACATCTTTGGTGACTTCGTGCTAGCACAGCCATGGTTTTGAGTCTACCCTATTTCAATTACAAGACTTGGGTCAACTCGTGGAGTATGGTTTTCAGAAAACCATGTTATTAATTATTTAGTCTGGATGAAACAAAAACAATATAACAAAGTGTTGAGGGGTTCTCCCCTTTTTACACAAATGAACTCACCCAGTGTATACTTATACTACTGCCAGTGAAGACCCGAGAGAGCAAGACCGAGGAGTCGAGACAGAGTGACAGAGTAAAAGGTTGTAGGTAACCGGAAGAGTGAGGGTGAGGTAACAATCGTTGTAGGAGTCACAGTGAGCGAGCACGTAGACTCAGTAAGAAGTCATACAGCGATACTTCAATACCAAAGACTGTATATATATTTTGCTACTAATCCGTATTCCTGGAACTACTAACTTGCATTACCAGTTTGCATTATTACGTTAATACATTATTTTCCTGTATTCATTCTTGGCGTTTGTTATTTATTGGTACCGGATTTCAACCCGGAATCCACAACACAAAGCATTAAAAATTAAATCATAATAATTAAATAATTTAATACATTAATTATTTTATTTAAAAATATTACTTATCTTATTAAAATATTATTTAATTACTAAACAAAATATTACTTTTTTGACTTAAAATTCAAAAACAATTCCAGTAAGATGAATTCCATATATACTATATAGATGTTTTGTAATACAAATACCCTAATATGTTGGGTTATATTCGTATAAGGACAATGACATTAAAAAGTACACGTGAAGCAGTGCCATTTAAAAGTGACTTTGTAAACTGGGTTTCTTGTCTGCTATGTATGAAACTATTAAACAAAAACTTTTCCTAGCCATCCCTGCAAATTCTGATATAAAAAGCATAAAAAGGGTTATCTCCACCGAATTGTATTCCATCAAGAAAGAAATATTTGTGGAAAGAAAGAAACAATTAATTCCATAAGATATTAAAGAAATTTTCTATAAAACGAAAGTGTTGGAATTCATGTTTAAGTGAAATCAGTGTTTATTTCTTATAAATATGGATGCAATTTTTATGCCAGTGCAACGGACCATGCCTAAAAACACACGTAAACCGAGAGATACCTTATTCCTAAAATTTCGCTTGAAGATGAAACGGGACTAAACACCACAATTCAACTTAATATTAATAATTATTTGGATGGTTTCGGCTCTCGTTTTTGAAACATGAGAACTTTTATGTAGCGAAGGAATCCTATTTTTAAACAAAAATATTATATATATATATATATATATATATATATGTGTGTGTGTGTGCGTGTGTGTGTGTGCGTGTATGTATATAGTTTATATTGATGGATATGTGTGCAATTATGCGTGTGAGAGTGTATGTATATGCATCTAATTTTCATTATTATGTATGACGTTTTTTGAGTACTAAATGACAAAATGTTGTGTGTATTTGCTTGTTAAGCATTTTCATGTATGAAAAGAAAATTTAAATAAATAAAAAAGAAACATAGAAATGACTAACTCTTATTGTTTTTTCAAGTACTTTTCTTATATTTTCCTTGCAGGACTTTCTGCCTGGTAATTAAATCATCGACAAATCCATTCTTTAACCAATACAATTTTTGACGTCATTATAATGCGCTTATAGCAATTTTCTAAAACAAACAATGTGATTTCTCTCAACTGATATGCTTTCAGTTTCAATGTCATCTTTTTCTTTTCAGCCCGTGGTCTCGGAATGCGAGTGGTTGGCGGGAAGCTCGGCGAAGACAACCGTTTAGGTGCCTACGTGCGAAGTGTTGAAAGTGGAGGACCTGCCGATCTTCAAGGCAACATACGAGAAGGTCAGTTGGTAATTATTTTTATTTCGTTTGGCTTCGTAATAATATCAAAACATTCCAGATGAAGTTGAGTAAAATCTGGTTTGGATTTCAATATCTCAGTTTTTATGGGAAAACATTTGGATGAGTCATAAGTAATTTCCGTTTGGAATCTGGGAATCAATTGTAATGATGAATATATGTTCCTAACTACTAATCGTTCATGTAAGTTAAATGGAGTACACTATATATACGAGGGTCATTCAATAAATAAGGTGAATTTTTCGGTATAAGGACTTCTAATACATAGAAGCTTACTTTTTTTTATTATTTTTCAACGTAGTCTCCCAGCACTGTCACACACTTTTCCCATCTGTGCACAAGCTTCCGTATTCCCTCAGCGTAAAAATCTTTGGACTGATGTCTCAGCCAGTCGCTCACAACACTTTTGACTTCATCGTCACTTTTAAACTTCGTGCTTCTCATGAATGCTTTCAAGGGACCAAACAGGTGAAAATCTGAAGGGGCAAGGTCTGGGCTGTAAGGGGGATGAGGGAGCAGTTCCCAGCCCAGCTTGTTGATGGTCTGCACCGTTTGGGCTGCTGTGTGAGGCCTTGCGTTGTCATGATGCAAGATGACTCCTTGTGACTGATGACCCCCTGCGTTTGTTCTTTATGTCTTTCTTGACCTGCCTCAGCAGTTCACAGTAGTTCTTCTGTCAGACTGAATAAGGTCATTGACTGATTCGATCAATGTAATTATACTTTCCTTTTTGAACCCAAAAACTTGACAAACAAAAATGGAAATTATTTACCATTATAGAAATGTTAAGATATTATCGGACAATTCAAGGAATTTGAAGCGTCTTAGATTTACTCACAGAAATGTAGTTTAAATTCGTATCAGAGCGACTAAAATTATTACACGATAATGTTTAATTGTTGGTATGTTTATATTTTGTAAAAGGTGTTCTTATGATTCTTAGATTGGTTAAATTTAAGCTGATGTAGAATTTCCCAGCACAACTTTTGATATTGGGGAAGTCTTACAAATATCTTTCAATTCTATTCAGCTCTTTATTTTATGAGCAATCACTTTATTAAAGTCTGTCGTTTATAAACCTTAGGAAGCATTTAGGAGCTAAAATAATATGAACAGATGAAAAGAAGCATCTATCGCTATTTAAACATCCTGATTATTTTTTTTCTCCTCTTGAACACATGGTTGGTGGGGCTTCTGTGATTTTAGTCGTAAGTAGGTTTTACGAGGTGGAATTGTTCGACCCACATCCAACCGGTTTCAAATTCAGAGTTGCCATTCTCGTACTCTGCCCGCTGAAGAAGGAAGAGATGCATTTATACTTTGTCGCGAAGACATTTGTGGGAAACCTTGCTCGTCGATCCTACATTCCACGCCCATAAACGCTAAGCTACACTCACGAAATAATAATAATAATAATAATAATAATCGAAACGGTTGCATTATGCTAATCCAAAATGAATTAATTGATTAATTTCTTTTCCACGGCTTATCAACTCTTTGTGGGTTATTTAAAACCAAACCATATTTTTGATTCTAAGAATAACTTTTTGCGAGTAGATATTGAACATTGAAGTCAACAGTTAGAGGCGACCGGCTGTTTCATGCTAGACGCAATCGTCAGGCCTGACGATTCTAAGTGTAGACTTCAATGTTCACTTTTATATTTACACGCGCTCTATCTCTGATATTGAGCACTTTATCACATAAATATAGCACACCTTAAGAGTATATTTCTTCATATATTATTATTATTATTATTATTATTATTATTATTATTATTATTATTAAATATAACAGACACTGAATGTCTATTATGTCTGATCATAAGCCGTTCTAATGTTTGAATGTTTGCTTTAATTTCTGGAGAAAGTAAAGACAAAAATTGTCCCACATTTGGATATTTTTAATCAATTTGGTCCTAAGCTTTCGGCTCGCATGGGCCATCCTCGGAGTGGTTATATAGACATGAAACAAAGATATCCACCGTCAAAGATGATATTCTGTTATTTTGACGTAGAAGTTTGCTATGCGACGATAACTGTCGCGTAATAGCAGACGCAGGTCATAAGTTCATGATGCGGTTCTAGAATATCATACTAGTGGGAGACCGAAATATTAACAATAGAATCATATGTCTAGATGCAACGTAATGTGTTGTGACTAGTTTGAAATGTAATTTTGTTGGGTGTTGTTTGCTTCGTTTTAATGTAGATGGCCTCCAATAACTGAAAGTTCTTATTGCTGTGTGTATCCGTGAGTGTTATTATGTTATCAACTAATATCTGTCTAATATTATGTTTTTCTGTTATTTTGTTTCATGTCTGTATAACTATATATATATATATATATATATATATATGTGTGTGTGTGTGTGTGTGTGTGTGTGTATGTGTGTGTGATAGAATTCCTCTTAGTAAAGCCAATCATTCATATTAATGGTAGGTATATAATGTGTATATGTTCATATTTGATTATTAGAGGATATCCATAAATACTGTTTAAAAAATAAACGGAGCATCTACTCAAATATGGATATCCTCTAAGAAAATAACATTTCTAGCGTGATAAATATATATCTGATTAATAAATAAAAATACATTACTTCTTTAGAAATTGCTATATCTGTGTGTATCTGTGTGTGTGTATTTACGTTAAAAACTAGAGATTGCCAGAAATCTTTACTTAGCTTGACGTAGCTTAGCACAAATCCACAAATACAGGTTACCCAGTCAGAGTCGAAATATGGAATTGCCTATTATTCAATAGCAGGTATATTTACATATTTTACTAAGCTTAACTGAGTTTAGTCACAAAGCTTGAGCCCTTTTGACAATCGAACTCATTAAAAGAACTATAGTTTGTCCTATACTTAGAGATGTTTACTTTTACTTGTATTTGAATATATATATACTTACTTATATTTGTATCTCTCTCTCTCTCTCCATATATATATATATATATATGTGTGTGTGTGTGTGTGTGTGTGTGTGTGTGTGTGTGTGTGTGTGTGATAGAATTCCTCTTAGTAAAGCCAATGATATTAATAGTAAGTATATAACGTGTGCATGTTCATATTTGCTTATTTGTTTTGATGATTGTCTTTAGCCTATCTTTCATTGCCTTGTGCCTTTTTTTTGCAGGGGATCAAATATTGACATGGGATGGTCAGTCGTTAGTGGACGTGACGTACGAAGAAGCCCAGGAAATTATGGACCGGTCTGGTAACATTGTTCAAATTGTCATTTGGCATCGACCAATCACGTGAGTACTTTCATCTGTCTGTTTCATTTAGAGACGATTCCGTTTTATTGACTGTCGACTTCAATGGAGATCACACGATGTGGTCCCTATCGCCGCGTCTGTATAATTATGTATTAAGATATGTCGGTATGCATAACTAAGACGACCTCGGTTCGTTAATTACTGCAACCAGTTCTTCTTATATAAATTTACTGTCTTGTAATTGCAAACCATTGTCAAGCAGGAGGTAAAAGCACGGAAAAAGATGGATGAGGAAAATTCCGCTAGTAATTGTTAAAATACCAGCCATCAAGTGTTAGACAGTGAAGATAATGTGTTGAACTAAATTCGATGCCTGATCGTCTGTGTCACGTGACGTCTTCAACTATGCTTTCACTTTGTACAGGAAAGCTGAGTATATCAGAGACTGAAACGATTTTATTGAGTCTTGCTAATTATAGAATAAAAAAAGTAATATCAAGTGCCATCTTTGGCATGGTGCAATGGTTAGTGAGATAGTCTCGTAGATTATGACAAATGTAGAGAGTTCAAGCCACGTAGGTATCTCACACTTTTGGCTTTGTGCCTGACTAAACTACGCTTACTAAATATCAACGGTGAATAGAAATTGTTATCACAAGTTCAAATTAGAGGAAATTGACTTAGAAAGATTGTGTTACACAAAATCTCTATATAGACAGAGCCTACCAACTTTGAAAATCAATATTCAAAACTCTTCTTTTTTTTTATTCAATTAGGTTGCATACTTAGCCTCCTGTACCGTTAGATACACAAGTATTTAGCCCGTCAAGAAGAATGATAATTTATTAAACGCAATTATGTCCAGCGCATGATGACATTCGCAGGGCAATCATTTAGGATTGAACTCGTTATATGAGAGAATTAGGCTTCACCTGTAATTATCTCATATCCCTTCAAGACGTAAATGATCATAACTCTTCACAGGTTCCTTTTATAATCTGTGTATTGACATGCATCCTTGGTAAAGATAGTTGAATGGTTTCTTTCTCTGAGGTTTGAATCTACAGTCCCCCTTTTCCTTTTATTTGGGTTTCTATCTACAGCAAGAAAAATCAAGTTTACATTACATGAGAGGAAAAAGGGGTCGCGGATTCAAGCTTTTCCCGAGAGCATTAATACAAAAAATGAACGCAACAGACGAGGCTGCAATTTTAACCTGGCTCGCCAGTTTTTCCTCTCCGCGTGAATAACCATTACACAAGCCACTCCCCATCGTGTGACAAACAGAACTTTTGATGCGAGATATATGAGCGATTACGTTGTAGAAAAAGTTTTAATTTAAAATTAAATTTGATTGTAAAAGTTGAAAAAAAAATAGTTTCGCTATATAGTTTTATTTATGTTAAGTGATCACTTGAGGATTTTCAACAGCAGCAACAACTAAAATGGATAGCACATATAATTCGAAGAGAAAATAATAACTAAGATGTTGACGTTCCAAATTATCTCAAACGAAAACTATGAAGGAAACGCTCCATCAAAACTGGAAGGAGCGATAACACATACTGGATTTGGGAAACTTATTTTCCTGAAAAATTATTTTAGAGAAAGATTTTATTAATTAGAATCAATGGTAGTAATGGCTTCTCGGTCAATGAATGCTAAATATTTCCTTATAAGGAAATGGTTAATATCACCATCGCTATTAATATTCTCATTACCATCCCATAAGTATTGTCCGAAATCTAATTGCGGTAGACTGAATGATAATAAGGCGCAATCATGAAAAAGCATCTTGGATTAGTTCAGAGTAAAACTGTAATTATCCATCAAAAGAATGTTAGATTACTTACTTTTTAGTGATAAAGCAAAAATGTTACACTTTGGATAGGAAATTTCGTCTCGACCACTTTGGAGACCACATTGGATATCAAATTTTCATATTACTATGTATTCTTGTTTTTAGAGAATTCTCTTGAGGAAAACACGTTTACTTCCCTGGAAAACTGAAAAAGTATTTTCAGAAATTCTTTTCACAGACAATATCTCCTGAAATTATAAAACTATCATTTCCTAACTAGATCCTTACAAATCATTCGGATTTGACGGAATCCCTGGAATTGTCTTAAAGTAATGTGCTCCTGAACTGGCTCCTGTTCTCCCCAAACTTTACAATAAATGCCTTGCTGCTTCTTGCTTTCTAGTTTGTTGGAAGTCCTCCTCCGTAATTTCTATCTAAGAACTTACGATCCCTTAAATTATTACACTATTACTTCTTTCTGGCAAAGTACTTTAGGCTCTAATCAACGCTGAACTTGTTAAACATCTCATCTCACATGGCCTTATTTCGGATAAACGATATGGTTTTCGTTTTTCTCAGTCTGCAGCCGATGTGTTTACAGTTATTACTGAATTTGTCTATCAGGTTTTAGGGAACGAACGGTGAGGTTTAGGTTGAAGGTTTAGTTATTCCGAAGACGTTTCACAGGTTTGGTATCCTGGCCTTTTGCTTTCTTCACATGCTCAGTGGCTATGATGTTTCTGGGCGAATGTTTGTCTTAATTCAATTGTTTTTAACAAATCATGTAATAAAGGTTGTGTGGAACGGACACGCTTCTAAATTATTTCGCATTAATACGGCGTCCCCCAGAGCTCTATCCTTAGACTTACGTTGCTTTTCATCTTCATCAACGATTTTTTTCCGATGTTCTCAACTAGGTATTTATACTGATGAAACAACTGTTTAATATTTACTCCTGTCTTCGTAGTAAGTCCGATACGTCCGACAAAATAAAACTGGCAGCTGCTGTCTAAAATGATTTCTAATCAGTGGTTAACTGGGGCAGAGAATGACTTGTAAATCTGAACACCTACAAAAAGAAACCGCTATCATTTAATCATCATCGAGAACTTTTTCTGATTTCCCTCAGTATGGCTGATGCTAACCTACAGAGGTCTTGGACTCACGTTTTCTACTGAAATGAAACGGAGTGATTATATTTAATCAATTACTAGGTCTACTACTAGGAAAGATGGTTTACGCTTTCGTGCTAGATAATTTTCTCATCAGAATCTATCTTTATAAATCTATCATTCGTTTGTGCATTGATTATTACTGTCATATTTGTTCTGGGGATTCTGCCATATATCTTGAAGTTCTCGAAAAATCCGAAGAAGTGTCTGTAATGTAATCAGTCCTGATGTAACGTCACGACTTCAGTCACTTTCCTACCACCGTGACTTAGCTTCTCTGTCATTTTTTATAAATATTTTCATAGCAGTTGTTCTGATGAGCTTTCCTCCTTGGTACCTCGACAAGATGAATTTAGAAGTACTACTAGATTAGCAAATATGTATCAACGTTTTACCGTTGAACTAACTCTATGTAACCGGAAGTTCTATTCTAATAGTTTCTTTTTCGCACTTCCCGCCTGTAGAGCTTTCTTCCGGTTACTTTCTTCCTTGCCACCTACAATATTAAAAAAAAAAAAAAAAAAAAAAAAAAAAAAAACGCCATCGTCTCTCTTCCTGAATTCTGTTCTTTTATTGTCCGTTCTTATCACTAAAATCTTCTCATTCACTTTTATTCACAGTAACAAATTGCGTCTTGTTTGGAGGTGAAATAGTTCTAAAAAATGGAAAAAAAGAGGGTCGGTGAACGATAAATATGTTGTTCAAATTAATATAGAAAGTATTTTATGTTTACTATAATTACCGAATGTTAAGGGGCATTTTCTTCATGAATAATGACTTCAAAAACACCCTGCCTCTTAGCACTGAAAGGTCAAGTTGTAGAGAGGAATTTGCCAACCCTCACGAACCATAGTCACGTGATACAAGCAATTACGAACCCCAGGGGTATAGTATAAACCTACAATTATCATTCATATATAAAAAATACCATATATCCTGTTAGTATCATACCATATATATAAAGATTTATTTTTTCGAGTATTGATGATAGCCTGTAGTCAGCTTCCCAAAGGTACTGAGAGCCATTCGTTCATTTAGGCATACCGTACAGTATCTTCACAAATCTCAACCCCAGTGCGGACTGTGACCGTGACGATGCAAAAGAAAAACCCGGTTTGTGCTCTTGAACGCAGCCCTGAAACATCAGCTGGGAGTTGGATGTAAAGATGCCGTGTGTTGAGACGCCTTGTGGCTTGTAGCAGCACGAGTTTTGAATAGGCATAATATTGTGCTAAACTATTGAAAATCTAATTAGCAATAATTACAGATATTTAGTAATAGGTCCAAAATGTGATGAATTGTTGGGACAGAAGGAAAAATGGCACCGTGGAGTCGGTAAGCTGGACTTGCTAGTACAGTAAGCTATTAAATCCTCAAATATATTTCCCGAAAATGCCTAGCTAGTTATAAGGTGCGTTTTGCTACTTGTAGCGTCTTACTACGTGTACGCATGCGCAGAAAATGTGGTATTTAAACTGAATAGATATTTTGGTCACCCAAAGAAAGAATTAATAACTGCACGGCAATTGCATACATCGTGTGTGCATAGTTTGACCCAAAAAATTAACAGTGTTTCGTTAATTAATATTTTTTAATATCCATTATTTCATAGAAACATAAGCGAAATCTTTATAGATGTTTTAACGATTCTTTCAATCGTCGACCAGTGCACATGAAAAAGACACAACCGAAGTACATTGGTTACATTATTCTTCCACTTCACACAGTATTCAAGCTTTTCATCATGATTGATGCGGCTGCATTAATAAAATATCGAAATTAGCCTCTACATATCATCATAATGTCATTAGATTGTCTTGTTTCAAAGATCATGACAGATTAGAAATAAATGAACCTGTGTATCAACTAGGTGACAAGGATCATTTAGAAAGTTTCAACTCTCACTCTCTTTCTAGTTTTTATTCTTTTTCATCAATTTATAGAATTTGTGGTTGGCAAGTTCACTGTTTATTCAGCGCCCTCTAGTGTCAACGCTAATTTGTAATTATAACTACACGACAAATAACGTCCAAAGAGAATTTAATAAAGTAACTGATTACTTTTCTGTTGAATATGCACACACACACACACACACACACACACATATATATATATATATATATATATATATATATATATATATAAGGTGTGCTATATTTATGGGATAAAGTGCTCAATATCAGAGATACAGCGCATGTAAATACAAAAGGGAACATTGAAGTCAACACACAGAGGCTACAGGATGTTTTATGCTAGACACAATCGCCAGGTCGCGAGTGTTGGTCGACTATTTATATATACGAGTCCGTGATGCAGACCAAAATAAATTACTAAATAAACGATCTGAGCTCATCTCAAAATGCAGACATGAAAACAATTTTTTACTACTTAACTTAAAAATCGAAGACTGAAAAGAACAAATAAAAATAAACAAAATAATAATAAAAGACAATTAAAATAAATTAACCCAATCAAATAATAAACAAATTAACAAACCATTCCTGTTAGAATAGACGAAATAGAATAAATAAAAATAAAAATAAATACATAAAAAAGTAAAAATAATCAATCCAAATAAAGAAATAAAGTAAATAATAAACATCGAAAACCGAAAATAGTAAAAAAATATATAAATATATACAAAATAAAAAATAAGTATATAAATTAATCCAAATAAATAAATAAGCAAATTAACAAACCGCTACCGCTAAAATAACCGTCAGAACAAATAAAAATAAATAAGCAAAGCAAGCAAATAATCAATCTAAATAAAATAAACAAATTAAAAACTGCCCCTGCCAAAATAACAGAATAGACTACAGCAATCATTCTAAAAATAGGACGAAAAAATAGATTTAATTATCTTCCCAGATCAAACTATTAAATAAACGACCTAAGCAAATCCCCAAAAAACTTTTTACTACGTTAATAAAACATCCAAAACCGAAAAGAATAAATAAATATATAAAATAAAAAATGTAAATAGATAAAAACAAGTAAAATAAATTAACCCAAATAAGTAAATAAACAAGCTAATCCCGCCAAAATAACTGCCAGAATATACTAGACAACACACAATGCACCACGGACCCGTATACATAAATAGTCGAGAAAAAAGCCAACACACGCGGCCTAACGATTGCGTCTAGCATGAAACAGCCTGTCGCCTCTGAGTGTCGACTTCAATGTTCACATATATGTGTGTGTGTGTATTTGTGTGTGTGTGTGTGTGTGTGTGTGTAAATGTTCTCAGAATCTACCTGTAGAAAAGACAAATTGAATAAAATAGACAATAGGAAAATAGTACTTACTTTTTGCCGACGCGTTTCGTCATCCGACTTTATCAAGGCATGTGATGATAAACAAAAACACAGACTTAGTCAAAAAGAAAAAGTTACTAATATCCAAAAAGGGACTGTCGAAATCCGTACATATTGTGCGAACTACAATTTTCGGACTGAGTACAAAGAACTGGTGAGCATAGTGTGTCAAACGACTCTCCTAGGCTTGTAATTCTTAGTCATTCTTCTAGACTGGTTGCCAACTTTCCTTATATATATATATATATATATATATATATATATATATATATATATATATATATATATATATATATAGTTGTATTGATGTGAGTTTGTGACCCTAGGATCACGCTTTTGCGATCGTCTGACGCAAAAGCATGAACCCAGGGTCACAAACTCACATCAATCCAACTAAATATATTAGCTCTATCACTGATATTGAGCGCTTTCCAATAAGTACCGCGTATATATAATATATAAATAATATATCTTATAAATTGCATATATATATTTATATACTTACACAGTTCACACACACACAGATATATATATATATATATATATATATATATATATATATATATATATATATATATATATATATATATATTTTTAAATTAAGTCATTTACGCGGCATGCAAGGCAGTAAGGCGAGTAAGATGTAAGACAATACTGGGTGTGAAAAGAATTAGAAAACGGAAACATTATTAAAGAGCGGGGACAATACAAATGTAATCAGGTATACAGTATAAAGACAGTAATAACAGGAAGACAGTAGATAACGATAGTTATTACATTTTAATTTTGGGATATTAAAGTTGCCTGGAAAGCATAGAGCCGGGTGTCTGTTCCACAAGCGAGAAATGCAGAAAAAAGAAACTCTTAGCATAGAACTTACGGTAACATCTAGACATTTCAACTTTACTTTGATGTGACTTTGTTGCCAATCTAGTACTACGCTTAAATTCATAAAGTCCTGGTACCATAGTAAAAAAAAATCTCCCGAACGATTACCATGAAAATATTTATAGAAAAGGCACGGAGAGAAGAAACTTTAGGGCCTGACCGAAGCCGAGAAGCCAGGTCAAGAACAATAATATTGCTGATTCTTCTTTGCATTTTAACAAGAATCTCTAAATATATAGCAGGAGCACCGTGTCATATTCTAAGCATGGGACAATAGTAGACTTATATATCTAAGATAAAAAAAAATTGTCTAGCACGATACAATGAAGAAAATTTTAGCTGCAGATCTAGCAATGGATTCAGTATAGTTTTTTCACTTCATGTCAGCCGAGATTGTTAAGCCGAAAAAGCGCAACGAGTCACTCAAAACAATATATATATATATATATATATATATATATATAAGATTTTTAACTGGATATTCTGGGGCAGCATTTTTTTTTCATTTTCTAGCCAAAAGTACTGAGACGAAAATATATTTTCAAATATGAACCTGAAATCAAGAAAATAATCAGGAACATCGAAAAAATGAATAAAAATAATCAACCACTCACGTTTTTGATATTTAACCAAAATTGTATATATAAACCTGTGTGTTGTTGGTGGTGGTGTGTGTGTGCGTGTGTGGTTTAGAAAATATATGTGTGATATATACATTTATGATATATATATGTGTGAAAATATATGTGTGATATATATATATATATATATATATATATATATATATATATATATATATATTACAAGCAATAATCGTAAAGGATACATATAGATCTTTTTGTTTATCTTTAGGGAAGAGGACACTGTTGGACCGACAGCTGCAGAACGGCGAGAGAAGTTCCAAAAAGCTGGTAAGTGACAGTTATTATGTGCAAGTGCCATAAATGCCCATGTTTTCAGACACTTCTCGGCAATACCGAACGCTTAAATCGTCTTCCTAGTCAGTTATTATCAAGATGTCACGTCCTTGACAAGTCAACCACGGTGTGATTCGAACTCGGATCTAATTCTCGGAATCCATCATATATGCCTAATCTCATACAACTATTCCATCAGATAGTCAAATATCTTCCTAAATATACAAAACTGTTTAACACATCCATGCACAATTAAATAACACACAATATTCGCAATTATCTATTCCACCATATGCAACATTTTCTAGCCAACCGTATACACAAATATCTAATTATATAGAAGCCAATTTACTCTACCAAAACTATATCAACGATTCATATACAGGGTGCGATGTATAAATTGACGTCTAAATTAAGCAAAAAACGAAAATAACACGGACACCTCATTTTAACAGATACATTTACCAACATTACACAAAAATATCTTGACATACTAAAGAGTGAATTTATTCAATAAAATTGTCATTGACTTCAACCCCGGCCTCCAGACGACTTCGGAATCTCTCTAATTTTGTTGGTCTCTCGTTCAACTGCGCACGTAATAATCAAGAGGTTTGCAGCCTGGGGAGTTAGGTGGCCAGATGTAAGGGGTGATGTGGTCACAGAAATTGTCTGACAGCCATGACTGGGCTCTCCTGCGTGTGTGACATGGTGCAGAGTCCTGTTTCCATATATAGGGTCTTCCAGCAGCCACCCTCTTGACCCAGAGCAGCACTACCTCCTCAAGGCACATGATGTAGGCCTCCATGTGGGAAGATGAATGGAGGTATAACGTCGCCATGACTAGTGATCACTCCAAACATCATGATATTGACTGGATATATCATCCAAATCTTTCCTAATCCTCTGCACTGTCCTCAGATTGACACACAAAATCTCTGAAATGCTCGTATTGGATCTTTTGGCGCAAATGCTATGCAGTACATCAAACTGTTTTCAAATTTCTGGCAGAATGAATTGTGTCATAGTGCTCGTTTTCTCACAGATGGTGCCCAACTGACCCTACTATACTGTGCAGTCGACAAAATCAAAAACAAACAACACGCATGCGCGAAATTAAGCATATAAAATGGCCACAATTTACTCATCGCACCCTGTAATAATAATATCTAATAATTCATACGTATATTTGAAATAATATATACATTAGATACCAAATACATAACTAGCTAACATGTGATATTAACTACTATCTAACCCACAATATCAAGCGCTATCTAATCGAAACCAGACAGAACCTATCTAATTCAATATATACACTACTATCTAACCAATGTGGGCATGTGGCTGAGTGGTTGGAACATTCGCTTTCCGAAGACTCGGGTTAAAATCTCAATGATTTGGCAGGAAAGTGACTTCTTGATGTCATCGGCGTGCGACACCTTTGGAAAGTTGCTGAAAACTATACCACAGTTTGAAACTGGGTAGTGAAATTGGCTAGCCGGAACTATTTGGTGGTCGTTGATGGTTGTGTTAGCACTAAGTCACAAGTCATCGTAACCGAGCGTTTGAATGTACTGGCGTTGTTTTGAATGTTGACCAGGCCTTATAATGCGCTCTCTTCCAGAAACCGTAACTAAGGTCCGATCAGCATAGTTGCAGTATAAATCACAAGTGGATTTTGAACAAATAAAGATAGGTTTGAGCAGACGCCTGCAGTAGAGATTGGTTAGCCGTCCTTGTAGACATGCATATTCAGATACGAACGGCCAGCCATTATCTAATCAATGCAATGCATAACTATCTAACCTATCGAAGACTAAATTGCCAGTCCATATACACAACGCATTCACCATATACAAAATATAACCAATATAGGCATATCTATATAACCCAACAAATACACAATAAAATAAGTTTTGTTTGTCTTTCGTTCAACTGCGCACCCCAACTCCATTAAGGCGACACACATGCAATAAACTCTATTAAGGCGACATACACGGTTATGTAACCCATCATACATACAGCAATCAAATCCAATAAATGCACTACTATATATATATATATATATATATATATATATATATATATATATATATATATATATATATATATATATATATATATATGCGTGTGTTTTGTGTGTGCCTTTACAAGAGCCAGATCCGGCCAAAAATAAAGTACCGTTGTCATATTTCGGCGGAGCTGCCCAAGTATGACAACGGTCAGTCTCCAACCTTGATAGTCAAAAATCGTCCGCCAATTCAAAGCTTAATGGCAAGGACATGCCATGTCACTTACATTATGGCAAACCACCCACATTTCCTCCGTATTCTATTGGTGAGAATAAGTTCCAATCGAACAGCTTCTTCCTGAGAACCACTGCTCTGTGAAACCGACTCCCAAGAGAATGTTTCCACGATCACTACAAACTTAACTTGCTATCTTCTATTTCTATCCACACAAATTGCTTCCTAACGTAATCTTCTACCTCGAGTGACCTCCCAGCCTTGTGTTACTTTATATATATATATATATATATATATATATATATATATATATATATATATATATATATATATATCCGCAACTATCTAACCCACCAATCGACCTTAAAAGGAGAATTTCGTATTGGAGCATTTGTCCATACTGAGGTGTGTCAACTTTGAAAATCATAGTTCTAAAATTTATAATTTTACCCCGGTTCAAACCCCAATCTCTAGCACCATTAGACCTAAATGGCACCCTACTCTTTTAAGTCTTGCAATAAAAGTAAAACTAATGGCGTTTCTTGTCTTTAAATTTTAAAAAATATTACTTGCGGATTAAACAAATGTTCAAGGGGGGGGGATTTGAGTGCATGTTTTAGATTAAAGCCATAAAACTTGGCAAATAATCTTCGCATGAATATCTTAAATCTATGACCCGGAATTATACCCGTTAATTATAAAACAAACATGGACAACGCTATAAAATTGAAAGTGAAACAAAACAAAATTTGACAGATTCATTTCCTTGGAAGATACAAAGAAACAATAAAGTAATGAAAATAACGATTGTTTGACGAAATAAACGGATAGCATTTATTCCTACAAGCAGTAATCTGTTTCGAAAAGTCTCATCAAGAAATAAACGTGTTTCTCTCCATTGAATGAGTCACTCACTGAGATGGAATTGTGTCCCAGAATTGCTTTATTCAAGTATCATTAAATATTGAAATGAAATATCAGTGGATGAACAATTTGAAATTTCTATTTGTCATTGTTTCTCGTTTATTCCATCTTCTTTATTTGTTTCTGAGATATTTACCAGAACCACTCTTGTCAAATTCAGTGGGCGTTAAAGATTCAAATAAAATGGATAATGATGGCATTCATAAATCGTTCTGTTTTATGATAATGGTTCTAGAAATAGGCTGAAATGGTAAATTATTTCCAACTATTTATTTAATGTCATCATATACATGACTATAGCAATCGAGAGAAGACGCCATCGTGTATAGAATTATCAGATGGCAGCGAACTGGCTCGAAAAAAAAATGCATACCCGACTGGGTGAAAATAATGATTCAGTGGTAAGTGTGCAAAGCTCTACAAACAAAGCAGGACGTTACCTTGAAAACTGTCGAAGTAAAATCTAAGATAGTCGTTTAAAATTTATAAAATTTATCCAATCTAGAAAACTACACAGTTGCTGTAAACAAAGAAAGAAAATTCTTTCAATTTTTCGATGTGGCAGTTCAAACAGTTCTACTAAAGAATAACATAGAACTTCTGAACAACGAAAAAAATCGTAAGAAAAATAAGAGCTGCAAAAAACAAAAAGACCAAGCGTATACTTACAATCAAAAAGAAATGAAATTTGTGAGTCATTTAATGAAGAGAGATGGTCTAGAGAATTTAGCACAAAGGAACAGAGGGAAAAGCAAGTAACCTACCTAACGAGTTTGTGTACATTGATGGCAGAATAGGATCTGGCAGGGATAGTAAAGGGTAAAAGTTTTTATTAATGTACACCAAGAGCCACTCGAGGTAGATGGTTACTGAATGAATTTGTTATTTGAGCAGACAGAGTAAGAGACACAGTTTTTGAGGATATATAGGAAATATAACGGTTAATCCTAGACTTGAACAAGTTAAGATCATAGTGACCGGAGAAGCATTCTCTTGGGAGTCGATTCCACAAAATAGCCTGTCTTGGGAAGAAGCTGTTTGAGTGAAACTTACTTCTCACTAATGGAAGAAAAACAAAACAAAATTTGACAGAGGGAATGAGGGTACTTCACCTGGGTGTACACGCCATGGTGGGTCCTAGCTGTGAGAGTTGGTTTAATTAAGGAATGTAGATTGTCCGTCCATTATTCGCGGAAACAACGAAAGACTAGAAACAGGCCTGTAGTGTATCCCCTTTGAGAAAGGGATTGTAGAGTGGATTCCGCTTTGATGCTTTTGGACTCGAAAGTGGAGCGTGGGCAGCCACTGCTCATATAAAGCAGAAGTACTCCATTTTCCACCTGATCTGGCTGTTGTAATTAACCGGAAGAATCGGAGTATTACTGAAACGATACAGGGAACCGGCCATATTCTCAGCATCTTTTATCGATGGATCGTATTTACGAGTTCCACTTGTGGTGTCATCATAAGTTCCAATAGGCGTTCAAGACAAAGGGTTTCCCATGAGAGAACACTCGTTCATTGCAATAGACGAAAATTCGGGATGTGATCGGTGATGATGAAAAGCTATTTTTTTTTTAGATATTGAATGTGACCAGTTAGCTTTTCAACCGTTGAGGTGTTAGAGCTAGGTAAGAAGAAGGATCAGCTGCCAGGTACCAGTCATCTAAAATTTTGGAGGGACATCCATATAACGCTGTATCATCTGCAATAGTTGAAGAGTTTGTACAGCAATCCTTTATGCCACACCTTGTCATAGTCATTCGCTGTTTCTAATGTGATCTTTCTTGCTATTTATTTATTTTCTAATGCCTCACGAATTCTATGAGTGATGGCATTTAGGATTTCAGCAGTGGACGAGCCGATCGAAATCCGTACTGCTTGTCGCTCAATTGGTTGTCCTTTGTAAGTCGATCAACAAACTTTTTGCAGATTACAGCGCCTATGTGCTTGCTGGTGACACTAATGAGGATGTTGGCCGATTCTGAGACGGGGATTAGCGTTCATCCACACTTTTGAAAATAGGGCATACACGTGATACCTTCCATAGACTTGGGAAGGATTTCTCCATTAGGCAGTGGTTAAACAGTTTTTGTTTTTTTTTAGATCCGAGATAACTCAGTTAATATTCTTAGCAATGACCGCTGAGATTTTATTTGGACCGGTAACCTTTTTTTTTCCCCCGATCTGTGATAAAAATATTACTTTACGATCCTTGAGGGGTTGGGTGTCGGGAAGGAGATGTTTTTTGTCATCTAATGTGGAGTTAATTACTAAGAGGAATTAATCAAATAGCTTAGTATAAATCTTGTTTGTCATTCGGAGCTGCAAGTTAGTAATTTGCATACGTAACTATCCTAATGCTTTTTAAGGGTCGAAAGGTCGGTACATTCTGAATATTTTTTAAAGTGTGCACCTTGTCGAAATTACAGTCGTTTGTCATAAAATGTTCTGCAGCTATAATAATAATAATAATAATAATAATAATAATAATAATAATAAACATTGTTATTAAAGACCACAAACAAAAAAAGTGCCTCCTTATCCACATGGCAGTCCCTGCAGACTGCAATTTATCTTTGAAAATATTCAAAAAGCTGTCAAAATACAAGGACCTTGAAATAGAAATCTCAAAAATGTGGCACAAGGGAACATCAACAATTCCTGTTGTAGTTGAAGCCCTAGGATTGGTTGGAAAAGATTGCAGTAGATTAATTGAAGGGATTCCTGGAAGTCCATGCCTCAAAGAGATACAAAAAATCGTTCTGACAAAGTACAGACCACACTTTATGAAGGGCTTTGTCTATGTAATTTTTTTTTTTTTTTTGTCAGTGCAAAGAGTCATGATACCATTTCTAACCTTAGGTCCCTGGGCGGGACCCGGAAAGAAATGTGTAAACGCCAGAAATCAAAGGAAATAAAAGTAATAATAATGATAGCAGCAACATGGCTAAATCTTTAGTGTATTTTTTCATTTGAAGAATGAGACACCTACGGCGACTTAGATATCTCATCTGGAGTCGCATCTAGATACCAGAAAACACTCAATCAGTGACTGTCTGATTACCCAAACCGAAGAGTATTTTGAACTGGGCCGTACCTGCAAGATTATGCGCTGCTTTTATCAAAACCTGTTCTATAACGTGTACATTTATTTATGACGCATGAGTATGATGTACCCTTATCAGAATGGGTGCCATGATGGCTATATTGGGATTCGTACATTTGTAACTCAGCGTTACTTTCCAACAACAACAATAATAATGTTTTCATAGAAAATAAAATCAAGATACTCGGAAATTTAGAGATTCAGCCCCCGCCTCATATATATAGGCGATATTGACAGATCTGAAGGTCGTAGATAAAGAAAAGAAGACTTGTTTAATGTGGCTATGCGAGCGGACTACAGGGTGAAAAGAAAAGATAGCTAAAAATAGGTAAATATGTCTTTACTTGAGAGAAGAGAAAAATGAAGATTAAATTCGTGCCCTTATTAATCGGCTCACTTGGAACAGAGCCAAAAACACGAGAAGAAAGATTAAACGAATCAGGAATTCAAAGAAGTACTTCAAAGATGGGGTGTGTAGATACTGAGGGAGGTGCTGAAATATTTAGGAGACTTTTCTTACTCAATATCTAACGATTACTATCCAAACGCATCAAATACAAATAATAACAAATGAAAAATTGAAATCACCCATTATTACTAAAATCAGAATTGATATTAATGACGCTTATTTTTTTTTCCTTTAGGGAGTGCCATCAAATAATGTTGATCTGAAAATTCTAAATCTAATACTCAGTCCCAAGCGATGAGTATCAGACAATAATAATAATAATATAAAAAGAAATAAACCTAGAATATGAGGGTTGGGGTCGAGCAGTAAGTGCTGAAAAGTTGTGGTGATTTACTGTTAATCAATACTCAGTAACAGTCTACTAGCATCTTAGAATCGTAGTAATTTTTTCCAGTTTACTCTTGCAACATCCCCACCAACATTTCTCGCAGATCATTTATCGATTTCAGAACGTTAATTTCCTATTTTCACGAGAGGACAGGTAAAACTATTATATGTCCAACGGGGAAATTACTGTTGAGAAATGTCCTCAAGTAACAATTTCCAGAAGATCCTTTCTTTTCATGATATTCATTAAAAACAATTTCTTTTTTATTCGGTATCACCCCATGCAAGGCAATAAAGCCACTAAAACACAAGGGTTTACAGGGTGTGGAAGAATTAGGAATAGAAACATTAATAATGAGCAGGAAGAGAAAAGAGTAATCAAGAGGAGAGCAGATAGCGATTGAGATTGCATTTAATTTTTTTGCAGATTAAAGTTGGCTAGAAAGCATGGAACCGGAAGGGATTTCCACAAACGAGAAGTATGAGAAAAAACTGTTAACATAGAACTTATGGCTACATTTAGCCAGCTCAACTGTATATTTGCAAAAGCAAATCACTCCAAGCAAGGCAAGGAGTTACAGAGAGTGAGAGTAAGAGTAAAGAGGGGGGTTTGGGGAAAAGGATAAAGAGAAGTACAGGGATCAAGGTCAAGACATCAGAAGATGTCGATTGACATTACATTTGAATATTTGAAGATTATAGTTATCAGGGAAGTAAGTGATAGGAAGGGAGTTCCGCTGACGCGAGTTGCAAGTCGTTGAAGTAGAAGAGATGTCTACATTTAACTATTTCGTCAGTAAAAGAGTGAGACCGAAATGCCAACCTAGTAGCATTCTTAAATTCACGCAATTTGGGAACCAGTGAAAGTAGATCGTCGGAGCATTTGCCATAAAGATACTTGTAAAAAAGATAGAAGGATGCCTCAGCACGTCTGTGAGAAAGTGGCTGTAGACGGGATGCCAGATCAGGACCAATCACGTTGCATATCTGGATTTTGTCAAAGACCTCGAGATGAACAGTGGGAGCACCAGGTCATATATGATCAGCTTTCCGTTTAGCATGTTCACGTTGTCGTCACATGGGCGACGCTTTCGAAACGTATTCCTAAACGGAAAGCTGATCATTTTAAAAATTTTCAGTTATCTGTTTTGGATAAGACTTGTTTTTATGTCCATCGTCTTTGTCAAATTGAACTGAATTGTATTTTAATGAATATTGTCCTGAAGAAGGTTTATTAAACCGAAACGTCAGACGTCGACATTTCATTCATTTTAAACAACATAATTGCATGTAAGGATTTTTGTTTGTTTTTTCCAAATTTTCTTCATTCTGTCGGATCTATATCCATTTACATTTGCTTACACATATATATATATATATATATATATATATATATATATATGTATGTATGTATGTATGTATGTATGTATGTATGTATGTATATGCGTGTCTGTGTGTGTGTGTAAATGTGTCTGTGTGCGCACGCGCGTGTTTGTGTGTTAGGTTTAATTACCTATGAATAAATGCTCTTTTATCCAAATTTCTAATTAGCCAATGACGTGGTAGCAATTTAATGGATATAGGTATTTAAATATAGTCATGGCGACCAGATGAATTTCATTTCATACATTAGTACGGGAAAGGAAGATAATTGAAGTGATTTTGAACGTGGCATAGTCGCTAGTGTCATACAGGCGGCTTTAAATATTTCAAAAACTGACGAACTACTTGGATTTTCACACACATCACCATCTCTAGGATGTAGAGAGGAGGGTCAGAAAAATAAAATAAATTCCAGTGAGTGGCAATTCTGTGGGCAGAAATATCTTCGTAGACAGTCTACTCGAAGAATGATCAACTGATAGAAACGTGACAGTAGCTTTTTAGTTATTACAATATTTCTTTCACCTTCCTTTTTTATCGTAACTTTTTTGCCCAATGAACACTTCAACAGAAGTAGCGATCTGGCTTTGAATTGTGAACGAGTCAGCAATGTTCATGAAATATTCCCAATTAAAGGATGCGTATTCTCGCCGCTGATTATATCTCTATTTTGGATTCACTCTCGAAGATGATATCAGCTTAGAGATTTATGATAAAAATCAATAGAAGAAAAAGCAATATAAAAATTAATTATAGTGATTTTAAAATTGTCAGAAAAGTAATATGTATTTTTAACATATCTGAAAACCACAAATAAATGGTTGATCTGGGGACTCCTGCAAATTCATTATTTTAATGCATGTGTCCCTCAATGTTATCTCTTTGGTCCTACCCACATTTCTAGTTTTTTTTATTATTCGCTATTTCTATGGCAAATGTTCAGATCCATTCTTTAGTTCTACCAGTTCAGACCTTTATATCTCAATGTTATCTATTTTTTTTTCAGGACGATAATAGCAGGCTTCCTGTTTTTTGTTTCGTTTTGTCTGTTTTCCTTGTTTGTTTTTCGCGATAAGGAATTCTCGTTCCGTTATCACGCGTCTTTTCTATTTTTGGTCGTTGTTCTGTCATTCTTTTACTCAAACAAGTCAAGTAGGTTATTCAACCTTTTTCAATGCTTTTCCTGCATTCAATATGCACACTGCATGTGTTAAATATTCTAAACCGCCTTTCCTTGCAATGTGAACCAAAATTTCAGCTGCTCTCTTTCTGGTCAATATTTTCTTTGTATTACATATTCTCCTTAAAATCAGGGCACTTCGACGTGGTGTAATGGTTAACAATCTTGTCTCGCAAGATAAATTACCACTGAGTAGTCAGTTCGGTCCTCACTGAGAGCTCCGCACTTTCGGCCTTGTACCACATCTAAGCTAAATTTGAAAAACAATATCTGGGCACCTCGACATGGTGTAATGGTTAACAACACTGACTCGCAATTACGACTGAGTAGTCAGTTCGGTCATCACTGGGTGCTCCGCACTTTCGGCCCTGTGCCACATCTAAGCTAAACTTTGAAAAGCACTATCTGGGCACCTCGACATGGTGTAATGGTTAACAACGCTGACTCGCAATTACGACTGAGTAGTCAGTTCGGTCCTCTACAGATTCATAATGAACTCACTTTTTGTAATTTTTTTCCCAGTACTGTTCGACTTGTCCAAAGGTCCAGGAGCCATTCCAGGTTATAGGGCAAGAGATATGGACACAGTTTAAAAGGATATTTAGGGATGGTAACGTTTGACCGTAGACTTGAACAACTTAGGATTGTAGTCACGGAGAAAAGCATCCTCTTCGGAGTCGTTACCATAAAGTAGCGGTTCATGGGAAAAAAGATGTTCGAGTGAAACTTACATCTCGCCAATGGAATACGAAGGGAGTGAGGGTGATTCGCTAGAATGTACGTGACATGGGGGGGTCTTAGCTGTGAAAATTAAATCTGAGGGAACAAAGGAATGAAGTTCGTCTGAGCATTTTCCATGGAGATAGCGATAGAGGGTTTCATCCTTTCGTCTGTGGGAAAGGGGTTATAATGTGGCACATAATTCATCAGCCACAAGGCCGTACAGACGCTCTTGGAATATCAAGATTGAAAAGTGAAGACTGGCCAGCTACTGTCCATTTCAAAAGTAGAGGATATCAGGAGGAATCGGGTACTTACTGCAACAGTAGAGGGAACCGATCATTTCCCCAGAATCTTTAGCGATCAGTCGTATATACGAATTCTACTTGAGGTTTGGGTTGAACTTGACTTCAGAGAATATCGCTTCATGCGATAGACAAAAATTCAGGCTCTACTCAATGATAATGAAACGGCACTAGTTTGGTTTTCGAGGTATTACATGTAACCAACCAGTTTTATCCCCTCTGAGCTGTTTGACTGGAATGAGTTGTTATTTTATTATCAGTAACAACGCTAAAATGGTCCATATCGACAAATCGGTCAACACAACGTAATTCTCTTTATTATAAAAAAAATCTTTCAAAAATAATATATACTTATCTGAAACTTTATTTGAGGAAGATTAAATGATCTAAAGTTTAATCAATTTGTTTTTAAACAAATATTACTTACTTTTAGTTTGAAATATCACAGAAAAGTATTTTAACACGGAAGTGGGTGTTTTTATGAGATGTTGACAACTTTCAAGTTAGATTTATGTCTGAGATTTCTTTCTAAAAGAGAGATAACTGTAATAGTTACTAAATTAATATAACGTAGACGCCTTTTCTATATATTAAAAAAAAATAGAGTTGATCATAGTCGGCATCATCGAACGATTCCTTCCTACGCAAGGGTTACATAGTTTTTTTTCTAATTTAGTTCGAAGATTTTAAAAATGATCAAAAATATAATTTGCTAATCAAAAAATATTTCTCTTAATAATAGCATACAGATTTTGACGATAAAGCTTTTTTTTTTATTCAGCTTGGGCCATTTTTTTTCATAATGTATGCTTATTTTCTAGCGAATCTTTGAAGGTACCTATATATATATATATATATATATATATATATATATATATATATATATATATATATATATATATGTACCTCCGCCGTTTCTACTTGAATTCAGAACGCCACAAATTATACTAACGCTCGTTTAAAGAGTCGAATTAATGTGAAACCTGATTGACCAATGAAATTCAAACAACAGAAAAGGAAAAATACCATAATTTCTTTTTTTTTTCTCTTATCTGACGAAACTCTAATAAAAGTGAAAAATGTTAAATTGATAAATGTTTCCTATTTGTTCTTTATCTTAGCATATATATCTGCATAAATATTTGTGGGTGTATCGTTGGCAAGCTAGCTGAATCGATCGATCCATAGATAGATAGATAGATAGATAGATAGATAGATAGGCAGGCATGCATACATATATATAGATAAATCTCGAAAAAATAATTTTCTTATAGGAAAAACAATTGTATTCTTTCGAGTAATATAATAGCAATAAGAGCCTAAATTCAACTTCAGACATGGTGCTCATCTCACATGTCATCCATCTATTCAAGATTGGATTTGAGGCGAAAAATTATGGTAGCTATAAAATGAATAAATCTGGCCACAGTAAAAAAAAAAAATAAAAGGACGTGAACATTAAATTGTTCTTGGGGGCGTGTGTGCTTGTGGAATAATATATCGATCAGTTATGAAAAGCACTCGTATTTTTAAGGCTTGCAGTAGGAGACTAAAAGCATAAAGCATTTTTCTTTTCTTTTTCTTTTTTTTCTCACACTATTGGGAGCCATGATGTGGATTACTTTCCCAAAGGAAAAGATTTTCTTTTTCTTTCTTTCTATTCTTTTCTATATGCCATCACTTTTTTCCCATCATATGTTTTGTTACTTTTTTTTTTGTTTGGTTCCTGTGGAGAATTTGTTAATTTTTCATGGAATTTTCCTTGCAGATTCTGCCGATGTGGAATTAACGGAGACGAAAGATAAAGAATTCGAAAATTTGGGAATTAAACGAAAGCGAAGAATTCTTCCCAAAACTCCGGTATGGCTTTCTTTTATATAAAAAAATAATCAAATAATCATTTTTCCAAGCACCATAATAGCAAGCATGACGATTGAAAATCCTCCATCTAAAATATTTCAAAATATACTTTTTATTCGCATTAGACAGAATATGCGAAGGAAATAATAAAAATTTCTTGAAAATGAATTAAAATAATTTCGTGTAAATGTTTTGTTTTTGCATTCACCATTTGTAAAACTGGATCTCCGCTGTTTGATACGTAAGCTGAATTTTTACCTTAAAGTAATCTATGTATGTTGTGTAATGTTCGATCTATATATAATATTAAACCCTGAATTAAGTGCAGTTACAAGGGAGTTTAAAAAAAGAAATATTTTTTATTTAAAATAAATTCTTCGTTCATCATAGGCTACGGGCATATTGACCAAATCTATGTACACGTCTTTGCATGTATGTAAAAATTTGATCATGTGTAGGCAAACTTACGTACGTGTACATACGTAATGCCCTAAATACCAAAATATACAAAGTGAGGTAATAGTCGTATACCATAGGGGCATAGGTCAAAGAGGTCATGTTGCACGTCGACCGAGATCACCCTTGGATTTTTTTTTTTCTGTGGGGCCATTTGAAATCAGTTGTTTATCAGACGCTCCCAAGAAATATTGAGGATTTTAAAGAAAGAATTAAATATGAATGGAGTAAATGACTGAGGAAACTCTCCGTTAATGAATCATGCAAATACAGAATTGAAATGTGTGTTAAAAAGAAGGAGAATATTTTGAGCAGCACATATAACTAACAACTAAATATCAAGTAAATAAAAGGATCATGTGTAATTGCACTTTTAATAAATTATCCCTATGTTGCATTACTTTCGCATCACGCTGTATATCAATAGGTGTAGTGGGTTGGTGCATAATTATCAGGCGTTTTTTAAACAGTATTTATTATTAAAAAAGAAACATAAAAATTCAACAATAACATTTTTAAATGATTATTCCGGAGTGTATGATTATCGACACGCATTTTTATAACCTGAAAATAAAATGATATTTTATTAAAAAAAAGTAAACAAAACAGCTATTTTTATTAACAAATAACTCGCCTACACAAACGCATAATAATTATACACCAACCCAATAGATAGTTGTATGCAGTTATTATTGTCTGAAGTGTGCACACACTGACTTTCAATCCCAATTTACCTTTCACAAACGAATGACTATTTCATGTAAGTATTAGAAGGTGGAATCCGAGTATATCTCATCCTTGTATATGTCGATATGAAAGTTATGATATAGTTTGGCAATTGAATGACAAAATGGGAAACAAATCACCAACGTTTCTCAGTTCCCGTACGATCACCGAAATTAAGCAACGTCACGCCTGATGGGTGACCGATTGGGGGAATACCAGGTGCTGTAAGCTTGGATGCGCGGGTGGTGTAATGGATAATAGCTTGGAATTGTTAATTGGTGAGCCGAGTTCCAATTCCAGTTGGATTCATCACGTTCACTTACGCGCATGGAAACGTATGCATCCACCTATTCTCCTCCACCTATAGATTAATTATTAAGACTTGTATCACTACGTCATTAATAATCTTCAAAAAAACGTCTTACGGTCTAACAAATATTTTCAGGCTTTAAATAACCTGAAAATGGTTGGTATGCCGTAGGAAACAATCAATGAGCGTTACGTCTTTCGCTCCTTCTTCTAACTAGTAATAAATAATTTGTTGGGAGTATATTAGTATGGCTTTACAAAGAGATATTTTTAAACGTATGTAGCTACATATTATATGTAAATATATTTAAACAAGGGGAAAAAGAAGCAAGGCAAAAATATATTACACACTGAAAAATAGTAAATCAAAAATATAAAATATATTTAAAACATATAAAACATATTTTCAAAACTTATATGTATTTTTGTTTTTATTTTCGGTTTACCATTTTTCAGTAATATATATTTTTATTTTTTTCCCTACTTACCTCTTGTTTTATTATTTGTATATATTATGTGAATCTATTATGTGAATCTATTATGTGAATATATACTTTTAAAACATCCATTTTTAAACCCATACTAGTTATAGTTTTATCATAACAATGTTTGTTGTATTTACCCCACGCCCATACACACGCATCCCAACCACCAATATATATATAAGACTAATACCGCCAATAAAACCATTGAAGAAGTTCTACTTAAGTAACAGACGCATTTCTTCTCTTATTTTTTAACATTTTGTCACTAGTTACCTACTATGTACAGCGGAGGGAAACAAATATTCGTACAGATACACATTTTTAAGTTATTGTATTTCCAACTAATGAATAAACATAATTTTCATATAATGAACTGTACACATATGCATAATAACTAAATATGCATAGAAAACATAAGAAAACGATTTAATAGAAATAAATCCCATTTATCCATTTTAATAGGTGAAAAAGTATTCCTACAATGCAAATTTCAGACTTTAAAACTTTTAAATTGTTTTAATATTCAAGTGTAATATGCTAGAATGTTCAATTAATGTTATCAGTACCTAAAAATACAAACAGAACATTCTGCAATTGATATTCATCCAAGAAGGTTATCATCATGGCAAGAGGTAAAGTATTGACAAATTCGCAAAAAGATTAAGCTCTGGGAAGAAGGTAAAAGTTAGAGGAAAATTTCAGACAACCTGAATATTCCATTTACTACCATTAGTTCATTCATTGCAAGGTATAAAAAACTCAAAACTGTTCAAAACCAAAGAAGAACAGGTGCTATATGGAAGATTTCTTCAAAATCTTCCAGGAAATTAAAGCGTCAAATTAAACAAAATTCAATGTTTGCTCGTCAAGAGTTGCAGGATGATTTGCTTTTATCAGGAATCTGTGTCATCAAACGGATAATAAGCAATGAAATTCATAGTAAGAAAGTAAAATCAGGCTCTCCTCGGAAAACTCCACTGCTATTGAAAAGATACAGAAATGCCAAATCCAATCGATATCTCCAACAAACATCCCAGATTTGAAGACCATATGCGAAGAATGGAACAAAATATCAACTAAAATTTGCTAAGCATTAACTGAGAACTACAAGAAGAGGTTGATTGCTATAGAAGTGAATAATGGCTATTCTACAAAGTATTAAATAAACATTGTATTCTTTTTTGTATTGTACGAATTTTTTTCAGCCATTAAAATGGATAAATGGGATTTATTTCTTTTAAATCAAGTTTTTCTGTTTTCTATGCATATTTAGTTATTATGCATCTGTGTACAGTTAATTATATGTAAAATATGTTTATTTATTATTTGGAAAAAACAATAACTTAAAAATATGTATGTTTACAAATATTTGTTTCCCCCTGTGTATATATATATATATATATATATATATATATATATATATATATATATATATATATATATATATCAATATAAAGATATGAACTTTATCAATGTAGATCACACCAGAGAAGACGGGTGTTTGTTAAACATTTTAGTAATGAAGAAATGTCTATTCTCGTAATGCTTTGTTTTATATTAATATAAATCACTTTTAATTTCACTAAAAGTTAAGAAGCAAATTTTAAAAATATAAAATAAACTATATTTTGCCTATAAAATTATTGCGCCTGTATAGTAAGAATCGTATGTTCAGAAAAGCAGAAAGTATAAGTAAAATAGTCCCTCCATTGTAATATATATATAAATAAGTTTGTTTGAATTGTCATCTATCATCTTTTGAATAATCGATGTTTAATGTTATAGCCTCAACTCTTTTCTAGTCAAATGCTACTAGGAACAGGGAATAAATAGCATTCATTCTATTAATGGGAATTCTTTCACCAAGAAAATTGTTTTTCAAGATCGGAATATTCACCTCGGTTTTATTTGTTCTGATTACTGGTTAGAATTAATTTAATTGTGCTGTCTATGTAGTTAAATCAATAAGTCCATAGCCTAACGATAAAAAAAGAACTTATTTACACAACAAATATTTTTCAACATAATCTCTTGAATTGCCAATGTGCTTAATTTAATGGTGAATATCAATCACACTGATCAAACACAGTTAAAAATTCAGTTGAAAAAACGGTAGACTTTTTCATCAAAGTCGAATTTTGTTAGGAAAATTACAGAAAAAAAGACACTGGCTCTGTTAAAAAACATTTTTGTAAGGAAAATTACAGAAAAATATTCACTGGTTTAATATAACAACAATTATATTCGTTTCACCTGGAAAATGAATTCTTATTCAAACATGCTTTGACGCTTTGGTGTGGAGTTTAAATGTTGATGACAGTACATAGTTACCCAGTTAGGTTTTTTGTTAATCTATTAAGAAGTGTGATTATATAAATACTAGTCATCATTGCCGGTATTTTCTAGTTTTTTTTCTATATGGATTCACTCACTTATTTCTTTCTTGCCTGTATAATTCAAATACTTTTAAAGCTCAAATTGCAGACAAGATAACAGCAACATCGCAGGATTAAGTACTAAACTGACCTCTTGGCATCAATGATTTTACGAGTACTTGAGTTAATGCTAAATCAAATAATCCTTTGTTTTAGCTTAGGATTGAATTATATTTCGATTTGAAGTAGTGCTAACAAATTTCTGTAGAAATTATTACAAGTATTATTGAAATTTCCGCAAGACTTACTTGAAGGACCCGTCGAGTCGTTCAAGAAACGACAATGAGGGAACAATGGGGGGGACGTTTTGTATTTTCATTTTGGTCATTCAGTTTTAAAATGTAATTCTTGTAATGACTAACAACGTGATCGCTATATTTCCTTAGGAGACTTTCATCTTTTCCTCGGAAATTAAACGCTTCAATTACATATTTTTGCTGCTTGATCATAATGACCGGAAAAAAGTAGGTGGGATACGGTCCCTCACCTACCCGTCATATAGGAAATGTTTATGGACCCTCTTATTTATGAGGCCCTAGTATACGGAAAAAATATCTACAAAACTATTTCTTTTTCACGATAAAATCCCAAATGCTAAAATACATTTTCCTTTGCTGCTTTTATAATCATTTAATTACAATCTCGAGGTTTTCGGTGCCATTTATGTAAAGAGTGCCTTATAATAAAACCGATATTTTTTTTGAAACTAGATATTTTTTTCTTAGAAATATTCTTGATTAATCGACGATCAGAATCTTTTCCATAAAATTCTTGCACACTATGCGAACTGTGTACAAGCGTGTATATTTGCTTCTTTTGATGGCGTCTGATGGCTGACTCTTTCGTGAAGAAACTTATTGTGCGCATCGCATTCGGAACGATGCACAGTTTGAAAATAAGTACAAACACGCACTCTTCTCCCCTTCTCTCTCTCTCCCTCACACACACATGTATATATATATATATATATATATATATATATATATATATGTATATTAACAAAAGATGGAATTGACGGAAAGAATATTAAGCAATGTACAGTGTATGTCGACTGTCAATGTTCCAAGAAAATATTGAAGCAACCCTAGAATTGTTAATGCTATATATTGAGTTGCAGCGAGATTTAAGAAGTGTGTCAACATTCAGCAAATCGAGAAGTACATTTCTGATTAGAAAACAAGTGACTTATTCGTTTTTATTATTCAAATTATTGACTCTTTAATAAAATCTCTTGTTTCAATCAATTTTTGAAGACGTAAAAAGTAAACTATTAAATATTTTAAAGTGGCCGCCATCCTATTTTTCTTAGACTGCATATCTTTAATGAAAATACCTGTTCTAAAAGAAAAGCACGATTAGGAAATTGTATTTTACCGGAAACATGTTACTTCTTCCTTGAATCTTTTCTTTTTTTCTTTATTTATATACATTTATTCTTATCATATAATTTAGTTAGACAGTTCTTTGTTGTTCTGTCATTACATATCGGAAAACGTCAGATCAAATGATACAATCGCCTCCACCCCTCCAAAATATTGGGCTGGAACGTTTATAAGTGAATTTCAAAAGCAGTATTTAGATATTTGTAGATACATACATTCATCCTCAATTCTGTTCCACTACCTTTCGCCATCATTGAGGCACTTTTCATCGATAGCTGCCTTTAATTGGTCCAAATAGGAATAGTCACTTAGTTATGTGATACACATTTAGGCGATCATGTATCTTTCGATACATGACTGACGAGGCAGATTGCCATTTCTTTCTGCGGTAGACCAGTTGCTATCCCGGTCAGTCCTGCTATTTACCCATAGCTGGGGGGAGAAGAAGAGTATTCATACCTTTCTCAAGGGTATTAGCACGTAAGTGAATGTATGGGTTCGATTGGAATTCGAACTCGGCTCTCCGATTCCTCAATCCGAGCCGCTATCCATTACTCCAAAGGACAAATTTTGCAAACGGAGCTCGTAATCACATCAGACACACAACGTCATCATCTTCGTATGAAAACCGAGTATAAAAACAATATAGCCTTTCTTACGGGTTTATTATAATGAAAAGAGCATTTATTACATGAATCGGTGGTTGAATTAACTGTTTACAAGTTGACCCAGCAGTAATAAATCGTTCCTTTAAACATGTTTAAACATTTTTAAATTCTGTGGGAAAGCCACTTAACAGTTCCCATCCTATTAAACTATGTAGAATAAACTGTTGTTTAAACATCTCTCGTTCTTTGGCAAACTATTGGGTCGAAACAAAAATCAGTAGCATTTTTAAGACAATATTTAGATGTTTGTACATAGATTTATTCAAGTACATCTATGCCATTTTGTTCCACTAACTTTCGTTATCTTTGACAAAACTTCGTGATTCCGTCCTCTCAGAATCTAAGTGGGTTTTTTACAGGATTCCAGAGAACAGAAGATCTTATAATTAAGATAATTTTGTAGGGATCAAAATAATAATAACCCGAAAGTTCAAGGTTAGGTGATTACAGCAGGTGCAGTAGGATATACCAGCCACGCTCACCGGATCTACAAAGAGACGTGAGATTTCTAGTTCTTCTGATAGATGACGACAACATTCCGATTAGACAATGGCAGGCAGCTTTCATCGGTAGCTGTCTTTAACTGGTCCAAATGGGGATAATACTTGTCTGAATTCAGTGTCTAATTTTGTGGAAAGAACTCGTAGTAATCAATACGCCAGATACACAGCATCACTTTCTTCGGAGTGGTTCACAGTGGCTCATTTCGTTTCCTCAAGACTTTTTCTCGCCACATACATTTTTCATCGCCTGTGATCGTGCTTTTTAAAAAGAGGGTTTTTTGTTGCATTTCAACAGAAAGTCATCTGGAAATGCAGTCCATTACATTCTTTACCATGAAATTTTGAGATACCCAAACATCGAATCAATTCACGTATCCGAGTGTTTGCAAATACCTTACGACGTGGGTATCAGATATGTAGAGTAACTCTGCAATGTTCCATGTCTTGTGGTCTAGATTATTTTCAGTCAGTGTTTCGATTTGAAGTTCATTAACGACTGCAAGCCTGCCGGAACGTTCTCGCTCATCCAGAGTAAAATTACCATATCTGAACATAGCTAATTCCTTACGAATAATATTCTAAGCTATGGCACCATCCCCATAAACGGCACATATCATTTTTACTGTTTGTACAACGTTTTTACTTTTCTGGAAATAAAAGGGTATCAAATGATGTAAATGATTCTCATTTTCCTCCATTTTTGCTTTTAACGTGAAAACAGTAAAACTTCACAATCCACACATGAATCATATAGAAAGATTCATTGAGATATCGCCTGTCAATATGTATAGACGTCATAAATTTCAGTCATATGTGAAACAAAATCATCTATTCAAACACCATCGTTGATAAAGCTATGAAATTTTATTCCACCTCAATAAATAGCAGCATTTGCTCTTACATGGAATGGCGTCAATTGCTTCTTGTCAGATCAAGTAAACATTTTTATCATTACAAATATTTGAATCGTACCATACTGAGGACGATAAATAATGTATGTATGATAACAGACCGTGTAATGTACTAAGTACTGATAATTTTTTTTTCTTCCAGTTAGAAATCAAGAAAGATACGACAAGGGTGATTGTAGGGCGTTTACAGATGAAAATCAACTACATTTCTGAGAAGATGAAATTAACGATAACAATAATGAAAGTCGTCGATCTTGTGCCACCAGACAAGCCTAAACGAAAAATACCGAGCCCTCTCGCTATGCTACGATTACTGCCATCGAGGTAAGTAAACACATTAGAAAAATGGGGCTTTCTTTTTCATGACCTGTTCACTTCTGAGTATCGGTTTTATTTGATACATATACTTCTCAAAAATAAATGAGATTTTCTTTTTTCCATTTCTTCCCGAGTAATTCCTACAGTATTGTTCTATATAAATTTGTGTTAATGCTCTGAGAAACCAACATCTATTGAAAGTAGGAATCCAAATCAGTGAAGCAAAACAGCATTGGTTATGTATTAAAATGTGAAGAAAACCAAAAATCCACAGTAATATCATAATCATTGACCAAAACACAAGAAATGTCCTGGTCTCAAAAACTACTTTCAATTACATTTTTAATATTTATCTTTAATAGGAGTAGATAGATTTGCCTATCGTCCGATTCACATTCCATTCCACCCAGGTTTTTTGAACATGAGCAGAGGTTTTTTCCTTTGTCCCCGTTTAGCATTGGGTTACCAGTTCCTTATAAAATCTTTCTTATTCTCTTTCACTCCCATTAGCCCCTTTTATCTTAGTGGTAACATCGCCTCACTTGGGGGGAATTTATCTAAAAAAGAAAGAATTCTGATGACAATAATCCGTAGATGTTAAAGGAATTAGAATATGCACCAGATATAACCGAACACTAAAAATTATGTCTCCAAACTTAAATAACAACGAAGCTAGTGATGAGCAAATCTAGAAAGTCATAAAAAGAGGAAATAATAACGCTTCACTGAATATTGAGACTCAAGTTTTGAAAGTAGCATATCCATTCATCGAATTACAAAATAAATTTCTCAGTTTTATGGGGGAAATCTGCAATCAATAGGCACATCTCCAAAGTATTAATTCACTGTGGAAGCAAAAATGGTTTTCCTGAAGTTTCTCACATGTACGGAGGTATCTAAATTGGATCTATTACGATGAATGTGCTAATGAATATTTTAAAAACGAGGCTCTGGTAATTCTATGAAAATGAACTTCTTAACGACTGGCTTTCGTTTTAGTAAGGAGTGTAATGATGACCGATATGTCATCAGACGAATTCTAGGAATCGCGTAGTTATCGAATAGAAAGTTGTATATATCTGCTATGTTGTATAAGTAAGTAATATAAGACCACATCAACAGAGAATTCTTTTTCTCATTTATCAAAAACCGTGTTCCAAGCACTCACTCCACTGAATTCCATGATCTGGTAGAGGAATTGCATCGATCAATAAAGTCTTGATCTGTTGAAGACTCAAACACCAAATCATTCCAAACCTCATCAGGAGTATGACAAGAGGACAAGGGGTGTTCTACCGCCTTCCTTGACTATTCTCTGTGCGTGTGCAAACATAGATATAAAGAAATAGAGTTTCATTATTTAAACATTTCCTGTCACATCCCAAATGAATCTGCTAATAGAAACAATATTACAGTTTTCCCTTCCGAGGTCAGTGTACCAATCATGTAGGCCGCTAGTGATATATGTATTCATAGATAGCATGAGAATGATCTTGAACAAAATACCAGCATTATTTACCAAGTAAGGCTGATCAATTCGACAAAGTCAAAATGGCAGCAAGCCCATTGTTAACTGGGACAAAAGAAAATGGCTTGTTAATTTTAACACCTCCAAAACTCAACTTCTCTCTAATAATCATATAAGAGATTCCCTCTCTGTTCCTTCCATCAGTATGCTTAATGTTAACCTCCAGGAAAGAGACTCGTTGCACCTTCTTGGATGAACGTTCTCAGCTGACATGAAATAGAAAGACTATATCGAATCCATTGCTAGGTCAGCTGTTAAAAATATTCGGTCACTGTGTTGTGCTAGAAAATTGTTCTTTGTGGTTCTCTGTAATTTGGATCTTGCAGGTGTGTTATAAGCAATAACTCTAAAGGCATACATGATACAATCCATATATTCAGTTAAAAGTAAAAATAAAATTCATTCTTGATAATAACTAATAGTATAACCGAAAGCGCTTGGATATACAGAACATTCGGACTATTTTTTACACACTTTATTTCCAGAACAGAAATCACTTATGCGAAAACAAGAAAAATTCTGTAAAAAACTTAATTGCAGTAGCTTGTCAGTCGTTTTTAATGAAACATGCATAAAAGAGGGACTGCTGTCCAAATATATATATATATTATATATATATATATATATATATATATGTGTGTGTGTGTGTGTGTGTAATTTATTCAAAATTATAACACAAAAATGTTATAATATCACTACAAAAATAGCCATTTCTGGAGAATTATCAAGTAATGGTGTTGTCATTCAACACCATCACTTGATAAGACTCCAGAAGTGTTGAAACAAAATGGCTGTATTTTTGTTTTTATATTGATGTTATAACATGTGTATGTTATAATTTTTGAATAAATAATATTTGCTCTATTCTGTATTGAGCATTCTTAAGAATGGTATTTTTATGTATTGGAATTTATTCCGTCTACACCAATCCTATACTTGGATATATATATATATATATATATATATATATATATATATATATATATATATAGAGAGAGAGAGAGAGAGAGAGAGGAGGAGGAGAGAGAGATGGAATGACAAATAAAAGACTTATCTTCTGAGTCAACGTTTGGCTCAGAAATGTAAGATAAATCTATTCAATTAATTAACAGATATAATTTATTTTAAATACATAGATACAAAAATTCGTAATGTTAACTAAATTTTAACTTTACAATTTGTACTTCGATTATGTACTTTATAATGTCCTTGTTATAAAAGGCAGTTATACTAAAAACAAACTCTTAATAGTAAATGTTTCCAACGATCAGACCATAAGTCATTAGAACTTTTTTGTCATCAAAATCATTATCGCTGCTCGATCTTTTTTTCATATTGAACACTATTTTTGCAAATTTCAGCTCATTTTGAACGTGCTATCTTCTACTAAGTAAATACTGGTAGATATGTTTTGTTAAATGATCGTAAATGATCTTTATATTATATATATATATATATATATATATATATATATATATATATGATGGGCTCGATTTCGGCGTTTGAGGATCCAACAGCCACATTCAGTTTTTATGTTTGTGTTGTATGTGACACGACACTTCAGTCCCGCTAATGACCTGAATACAAGTCAATATATTGTGCAACAACTTAACCAATCAACGGTAATTTCGAAATTTTCTGATACTACTCTGGCATAAATGCTTCTAATTATTTCTACCCAGGACAAGTTAATATGAGTCTCATTGACAACTGAGATGTTACTCGTTAATTTGAATTTATGCATGAGCCACGGCCGTCCAACAGACCTTTGTCCACTGTCAAGTTGACTATACATGAGGGACCTTAGGTATTCTCTCCTCACTCATCCTTGACCAAAGTGAAATTCAGACTGTATCAGAAAAGTCTCAATTCCGCCAATGTTGCATTTTGCGAGAAGATCAACATTGGAGACCTTATCTTCAAAATCGCGTCAATATCATATATATATATATATATATATATATATATATATATATATATATATATATTCATGAATTATTAATACAAAAACAAATACAAAGGTTAATGATTTAATTGGCGAGAAATCCATCGTTGCGAACAATTCAAATAATATACAAAAACCCGGAACCTGTTATGAATGAAAAAATCCTTGTTTTTATAAATTTCTGTTGCATTAGTTCTTATTTTACTACAAGCTTTCGTCTGTTCCTACAGACATCTTCAGGTATATAATAGATGTTGTTCTTGTTTTTTTCTCTTAGTAATAAGAGGACATCGAAAATATATGTATTGTTGTATTCGAAAAATGCTATTAGAAATGAGTTATTGTTTTTGGAGCGTGCAGTAGCAACGCTGAGTTTGATTTTAAATTTTACAATTAATTGCACCTTTATTGAAATTAAAATAACTGATCCAAGTGCAACTTTTGGATAATAAGTGCAACATTACTGTAATTATTGAACTGAACAATATAGTTCATGCCACTTTGACAGAAAATTTACCAGTAAAAAAGAATTCGCTTATCACCATATTTGTACAAGAACGCACAATTGTAAAATTTAAAATTCTAAACATATATATATATATATATATATATATATATAAAGGAATTTTTTAATCCGATATATATTTATGTAATTATGTGTGTGTGTGGGTTAGTAATAGTAGTTGGTTTACCTTATGATGGGACTCGTAGAAGAAATGCAATAAACCAACACCTAACAAATAAAGGACATCTGAAAGGTAAAAACAAACTCTGTTTGACAACTATCTCTGACAATATGACATAAATCACACGACATATTTAAAATGGATTTTAACAAAACTGGTCGTAAAGTAGAAACACGAAATTAAAACATCACAAATTATAATGTCTTCCTTTTAAAAGTAGACGCTAATTTCAGTGTCGGTAAACATATTTTAAAAGACAAAATATCTTATTTTAGTGAACAAAAAATGTTTGCATGATTTCCCCGATTAGCACTCAAAATAAACACCTTCAGGGTGCAACGAGAACATATTGGCATAAAATTTTCTATGTTCAGTCACATCGAAAGCAAAACATATATTGAATTCTACTTCAGCAATTCGCTTTTTAGTTTGTTTGTTTTTTGTTGCAAAAATGTTTTAAGTATGCAATTCTTTGTGGATTTAACGCGAATTGTCCCTTGTATTCATTGTCTATTTATTCTTGATATAAGCAAATGTTGAAAAACAGAGTTTGGGGCACAAAGAAGAATTCATGATCCGTGGAGATTTTCTACAACAACACACAGGCGCTGCAAGACAAGAAAAACGTTATGATTGTGGAAGAGGTTTATTTCCAGTTGCAAAATGTGTGATTATTTAATGTAGGAAATCGGTTCACTCGAGTGACACATTAACTGATGGTCGCTCGCTTACTGAGCTTTATATGAGATAAACTGAAGTGCCAAAAAGTGTGGAAGACAGCTACCTTATAAACGTGTATTGCCTTCCGTCGTCTGAATAACGGCGGCTGTACACAACATAAAATGGAGGTTAATAAGGATATAAATGTTGTGTTCTACCAAATCTTCCAAGGGGGAATATTCTGCATGCTTTGAAATTCAAAATTCATTGGTTTCCAGAGGCTTGAAAACCTAATGTAATTTTCTTTCTCTCTTTTTCTTTCTCTCTCTCTCTCTCTCTCTCTCTCTCTCTCTCTCTCTCTCTCTCTCTCTCTCTCTCTCTCTATATATATATATATATATAAGCGTATATATTGATATAATAGGAAAGAACCTGTGGAAGATTCCACATTTGCCAGTTACACCCCGCGGGAAAATGCACTCTTCCCCTGTGGTAATTATCATCACATACATACATGCAGATCATGCGACAAGCATTCATTGGTTAATCGCCTCAAAACTAGCTCGCTGATTGGTCAATTCCGACCAATCATATATCTTGCACGCGAGGAATTAAATTCCCCGCTCACTAAGATTGAGCTGATCACGTGAAACACCATCTTATATAGACAAAATACGAGTAAGCTCTCATTCTCTCGCGTCTCTTTCCTTGCTTCCAAAATGTGACCTTCAAGGACTCTCGTCTTGACCATGCGGTCAGACGTTAAAGATCATTACCAACATTCACGCAAGTACGAACTCTAAACTCTCTCAAGAACTCTATCTACAAATTTCTAATAAAAGTGATAATATTCAATACTAAAATAGAAATTGTAATCAGCAACCAGATAAAAACAAACGAGTCCAAGGTGAACAACTCTTGAAAACTTAAGACATTTATTTCCTATTTAATCACGCACACAAACTACATTTATTTCTGCATTACTGACATTTTCCATCACACACAATTTAACCTGTTTAAATACATGAACAACCTTGAACTGTGAACTATTAAGACATCAAATCAATACATGGTCAATTTATACATTATTCAATCACAAGTTCACCATATATATATATAAATTGTATACAAATGTCTATCGATATTGTTGAAACTTAAAAGACCGTTGTTTCTTATTGAATTGCCTTACGATTGGTTCGTTTTGAATGCTCGTTTTTGCTATATTGTTGTGGATGAATATTTTTGAACACACCCATTATCCAGCTTTCTTACCATTCAAACCTTCTGATAATTTCTAACTCATCACACATCCCCAACAAACCGTGAGATTGATGATCCAAAATTCTTTAGTATTGTTTTTATTTAAAAAAAAAAAAAACAGTGCTCGATACATAAGTAGAGCCTAGATTATGATTATTTTTTTTAAAAATATGATTCCATCGCGACACAGAAATTACTATGTTTCGAAGCTGGTCAGCAGTATTTAAGTTTAATTCCAATATTAAACCTTAAACACTGGGTAGAAGTTTCATCCTCAAGCCTTGTTTTGGATTCCATGAGATGCTGGAGTATCCTTTCGTCACCACAGTTCAGAGCCCAGTCTTTTTCTTGTCATAATGAATGTCTGCATTTTCCAAACAGACATTCTCTTGTCTTTTAGGTTTCAAAATCACTCCAAACCTCAAGTAGAACTCTTATATAAAATCCATTGTTAAAGAAGTTGGAAAAATCATCGGTTCACTATATCGCTCCAGAAAATATCTAATGCCTTCTGAAAAGTTGAATCTTCATAAGAATCAAATAAGAACAAAAATAGAATATTGATGTTCAATCCTCGATTTTTAGCCTTGATAGAATTCAAAACAATTAACGCGGTCTTGTGGGAGAATGCATCATCGCATGCCTACCGCTACTCTGTGAATATTTCCATTGCAAATATTCAAAGATTAGCACCATTCTTCGGTTCCTTGTTAGAGCTCAAAATCGTTTACGTAGTATTGTGGAGATGACATGTTCTTCTCTTCATCCTCTTTCCCATACACGAGACATTTCAAGTCTGTCTCTATTTACATTCAGGAGAGCTCCAGGCTTTTAGTTTCTCCAGTTCAGATATTTACTACTAGGACACAGCATGTTACTTCCACACAATTATTTCTTCGGCGTTCCAAGTGTATGAATATCATTATCTATCCTCCTTATCCTCATAATTCACGATTCCTACCACCTCCTCTTCCATTCGTATCACACGCTATTTCAGCACTTTTATTGGATGGTATTTAACGTAAAAAAATTAAACCAGGACTTTTCCTTAGGTGTGACTGCAGGGACTTTAGCGTGATTTAAATCTAAGGGTCAGTGTAATCAGCCGACTCTTCTCGAAATATCTGTAAAAATTACCTGAGAAAGACAATTCAAACTAGCCAGTAATCTTAAGAATTTAGAAGAATATTCCCGTAATCTAATATTTTATTGAATTTTAGGTTCTTTGGCTTAAAATTTACTATAGTTACCGCTATTATTTTCCCATAATATCGCGTATGGACCTCCATATTTACAAAAATCGGCACGTTTATACAAACACAAAAAAAAATTCAAAATTCTTTTCTAAATACTGTTGATCGCTGAATTGCAGTAAGCTTTTCCATTTATGATTACTAAATATAATTTTTACTTCATTAGAATATCATCTAACCAGTACAAATTAATACAGAATTTTAAAAAGATTTAAAAAATTATAAATTATTATAATTAAGATTTTAAAAGAATGACTACAATTCTTGTAAAAATTATTATTCATCGAAAAAAAAATTAAGAAAATAGCGTCCATAATATATCTTATTCATAAAAGTAATTCGAAACTTTTCTAATTAAATAATTAATTTATTTTACGATTAGGAACTGAGATCAGGTTTAAAAAAAAATGATGATTTAAATTCTCTAAGTACCCTGCGTATAGCTAATATAAACTTTAAGCAGTACAAAAATGAATTTCTCGAAGTTTCATAAAATTAAACAAGTGGGGGATAACAGAGATACAACATGTTTTTACGAAGATTTCCTAAAAAAGAAACATTTCCAAAATAATTTCTATTATTTGTGAATATGTCCTGAGAGTTTCATTAAAATCCGAAAATTATTGGATTTTTACAAGAATTTCCAAATGAATGTGTTTTTTTAACCCCCAAAAGACGTTAAAATTTCTTATACTAATTTATGGCATCCAATTGACGCAAGAAAAACAAAATTTTAACCAAAATTTTGATCTTTCTAAAAGGATTAAAAAAATATTATTTAATTATCAAAAATTTCTTTGGTTTTTCAGTTGCTGGGATCATTTTGAGACGACGACGGTTTTAGATAATCCTTCACCAGAATGGAATGAAGCATTCACATTTTGCCAACTCTCACAATATCAAGTAAGTGCTGATACTAAGTGACACTAGGTAAAGAATTAACGTGACGATCATTTGAAAGTCAAAGCAAGTATAAGACAATTGGATTTTTTGTAGAATCAATATAGATGTTTTATCCTAATCATGAATTCCAATCTATGTAAAGAACGAACATATATTCATGTCACTTTTTAATGGCAATCTCAATTCTTCTGAAATCACACTTGAAGAATTGTCTTTGGTTTTTCTTTCTTTTATTTACTTTTATTTCACAGTTGGTTTCCTTCACAACAAGAGAGAAGAAATAAGAAATTAAAAGGTTATCTCATATAAAAATTCTATTTCTCAATAAAATATCTTCTATGGTTAAAACCATATTTTTTAGAGCAAATTACAAAGCACTATACATATAATAGACCTATTTTGTCAGCAGTGTTTCTCAAGCTTTTTTTTTACTCCAAGGCCGCCCACTTGTAAAATAACTGAAACTCTGGGGTGCATTTTAAATTTTAAAAATAAAACATTAGTGATGAAACATGAAAATATAAAATTTTGGTTTAGCATCCACAAAGATTAGCGGTACAGTTTTCATTTAAATGTATTTATGAAGAATTTATTTCTTTTAGAACCGTCCTGGGTATGACAATAAACTACATTTGCGTCCTGGGTATGACAATAAACTACATTTGCGTCCTGGGTATGACGATAAACTACATTTGCGTCCTGGGTAAGACGATAAACTACGTCCAAGAGCGAGGCCTCTGATCAGGAGGTTATGAGGAGCGTGGAATCACCTCTTAATTGCTGGTGTTCCCAGGTCCACCCTGACCCGGTGTGGTAACACCTGTTAGGGTTGCAGCTATGGGCATATAGTTAACGCCCCCCCACAAAAAAAACTGGAGTTAAAACACTATGAAAATGTAAAAATAGGTTTTAATACCAGAAATACTTTGCAAAAAGTTATTACCAGAAATACTTTGCAAAAAGTTATTACCAGAAATACTTTGCAAAAAGTTATTACCAGAAATACTTTGCAAAAAGTTATTACCAGCAATACATATTACCAGCTATACATTTTTTGAAAAAAATATTACCATCAATAAAAATGCTGTCGGCATTAAATAAACCATTGAGGTTGATATGCCGTAAAACAAACCAAACCAAACCAGAAATACTTTGTAAAAAATTATTACCAGCAATAAATTGTTGAAGGAAAAATTTTTTACCAGCAATACATTGTTGCCAGCAATACATTTTTGAAAAAAAAATTAGCAATACATTTTTGAGAAGAAAAAAAATTACCAGCGATACATTTTGAAGAAAAAATATTACCAGAAATATATTTTTTGAACGAAAATATTACCAGCAATAATTTTTTTTCGGCATTAAATAACCCATTGAGGCTGATATGCTGTAAAACAAACCAAACCAAATCTTTTTGGAAAGGCTGATCATGAATGATAATTTAAATCCCTTGAGGAAGGCAAAAAAAGAAAGTATTATCTACTCTTTAAAGATTAAGGAATTTATCATCCAGTTTAAAATGTCAAATGACAAAGGCTTGACTTTGACATGAAAGCCATATACTTGGTGTCACTTGCTTTGTAAAAATAAAGATTTTTTTAAATACAAAAATAATTGATAAATTATTTTTCTGTTAACTTGGAGCGCACCTGGCTACATTTTAGGGCGCATTAGTTCGGCCGGTCACACCGTTTGAGAAACACTGTCAGTGTCAATGACATTAATAGGATGCTTATAAAAAGAGAAGAGATATCTTTATCTTTTCTACTCAATAGATACATTAGTATATACATGATATGCTAACACCTTACCACGACGGAAGGAATAACTACAATAATCTAACGAAAAAAATGACTTATGTATCAAAAATTTTATATACAACACTGAAGCATAAAACTACGTCATACGAACATGCAATACATAAGAGGGCTGCTGAAAAAGTTCTAAGCCTCACCCAAAAGGAGTTGAAGAAGCAAGACAATGTTTCACTATTTTACAATATAACCCCCCTTGATATCAATGCAATTGGCCCGACGATGCTTAAGCTTGGCAATCCTATCATGGAAGAAGGTGGTGTCCTGGTCCTCTAAAAACACTTCCATAGACCATATAATCTTATCATTGTTTCCAAAATGGCTATCACGCAGATGGGATTTGAATTTAGGAAACAAGAACAAATCAGATGGTTACTGGTAAGAAAGGTGGATGAGGTAGCAATTCAAAACCATAGTTTGCTTCTGCAGCTACTGCAACCTGAGCAGTGTCAACAGGCGCGTTATTCTGGAATAAGAGCACACCTGTTCTCAGCTTCCATCTGCGTTTCAAATTGGTTGCACCTTTCATTTTTCTTAATCCAGGTAGTTTATCATTATTTGCCTTCAGAATTAAAAAAAACAGAAGCCATCACCTTGCCAACAGACGTTGTCTCATTGAACTTCTTCGAGGATGGAGAACCAGAATGTTTACACTGTTTGCTTTGAGTCTTCGATTCAGGTTCGAATTGGTGAACCCAAGTTTCATCTTGCGTTACTAATCTGAGGGGAAATTTCTCTGGGTCAGCCTGGAAGCGAATTGGAAGTGCCCTGGAAATGTTAACCCTTTTTTGGCTTCTGCTCTGGTGTCCGCGTTCTTGAAACCCATTTTGGAGACAGCAAAATTTAGAATACAGTTTGATTTCTTTAAGAAATTGTCGGATATTATATGGATTAATGTCATGAAAGAGTTTTTCATGTTGGTCCGTTGATTTTGTTTAGTGGAATATCAACTATTAACGCCGAAATCTAAATATTTTAAACACAATTTTATGGCTTCAATTAAATAAATTTTAAAGGTAATTGTATACCTTCAACTACAGATAAAATGTATTGTTGGTCATTCTAGAAAATTGTGTTTTTATGCTTTCATAGTGTTTTGTTTTTGTTTACATATTTCCCATAGCTGGGACCCTTACAGGTGCTACCATCCCGGGTTAGGATGGACCTGCGATCAACAGCAATTAAGAGGTTGTTCAACGCTTCTCAAAAACTCCAATCGCCCGATCAGCGGCCTTGCTGCCGGATATAGTATATCGTCATACCTAGAATTATAGAACTTCATAAAAGACCCTCATAAATATATATATATATTCATCATATATTGATGTTTTTACATGTAAGAGAAGATAAGAAATACAGCTTAAGAGACTATGTAGGAAAGTTATCAGTTAATGCTCGACTTAAAGAGATTAAGTTTATATTGATCGGGGAAGCAACACTTCAAAATTTATTGTATCACTGTATACTTAGATAAATTAATTAGGACGTTGCCTAATGATTAAAAGATATTTACTTTCTCCGACGGATATTAATTCTTCAACATAATTTTCTTGTCAAAGCATTTAAATCAACGCTTAATCACGCAAGCTGAACATATTACAATGAACATTTCAGCTTAAATTTATCTAATAATTGAGTCAGTTTACGGACTTATTAATTTATTCTCCGCTATAAATATCAGCGTGAATGAAATGTTAAATTATTTGTTTAATAAATGTTACCAGTAATAAAACTTACATAATACACCAATTTTATGTAAAACTATTTCAAGTAGTTGAAAGAAATACAGGTTGTGTTCAAATAACACGAGTACAGATGTAAATAAGAATTTCAACAAGAATTAACATTCTTGAATCTCTCTCTCACCTCTCTCTCTCTCTCTCTCTCTCTCTCTTTCCACTGCTTTCTTTTTCATTCTCTTTTTTACCCACTTTCTATCTCTCTATATATATCTTTCTACTTCTCACTTCTTTCTCGAGTTTTCTTTTGTTTCCTTTCTATTTTTTGCTTTCTTTCTTCTTACTTTCTTTCTTTTTCGTGTGCGTGCATCTTTTAGGATTTATTTAAGTCAAAATTAACAATCTTTACTCTAACCCTCTCTCCCTCTCCCACCGCTCTTTCTCACTCAGTCTCTTTCTTTCTACCCCTTTCACTTTCATTCTCTTTTTTACTCACTTTCTATCTCTCTCGATGTATATATCTTTCCATTTCCCTCTTCTAACCAGAATTAACATTTTTTACCCTCTCTCTCTTTCTACCACTTATATATATAAGTGCTCACTTTTCATCCTTTTCTTTCTCTCTCTTCTTTCTTTCTATTTGTCTTTCTTTCTCTCTGTCTTTATTCCTCATCGGTCTGTATATTTCGGGATTCATTGAGTTCTTAAATTATTTTTAGCTAAAAACAACAGCCTTGGAAGTGACATTATGGTCATTCAATAAAAACGCTGACGACACTTTTATTGGCGAAGTTTTACTCGACTTGTATGAAGCTGCGCTGGATGACCAACCAACCTGGTATGACTTAGAGGATCACGATGAGAACAGCTCTCCATTGCCGGATCGAACCAAAATGTATCCGGAAAATTCGCCGATGAGTTCAACTTCAACTGAAACCTCCAGAACCGGAACACCTTGCAGAGGATCATCGCCAAGTCCGTTCAACAGAAGCCCTGCCGGTTCCTTCAGCCAAAGAAGTATGTCAGTCACACCAACACACGACAAACGAAAACATTTACTCAGCAAAAAGTCTCCAGGTAAGCATTCTTTTTCTCCATCTGTTTCTTTCTCCCCACCCCCACTCTCTCTCTCTCTCTCTTTCTCCCCCACTCTCTCTCTCTTTCTCTCTCTCTCTTTCTCTCTCTCTCTTTCTCTCTCTCTTTCTCTCTTTCTTTCTCTCTCCCCGCACTCTCTCTCCCTCTCTTTCTCTCTCTCTCCCCCCTCTCTTTCTCTCTCTCTCCCCCTCTCTTTCTCTCTCTCTCTTTATGTCCCTCTCTTTCTCTCTATATTAGTTTATTTCTAAAAATTTCATAAAAAACGACCTCCACGCTATTTTGGTAATGGTTTCAATTATGACTGGCGTAAATTCTTACAAATAAATCCGCCATCATTGATTAGAAAGAATGATATTTACGTTTATCATGTCATATAGGTGGCGAATTTCCTGAGATAAGAATGATTTACTTGAAGGCCAATAGCATATTTCTTAAAAATAAAGCTTCTCAGATATCTCCAGAAATCATTAACAAATTGACCAACAGATTTGGATTAATGAACGAATTTGTAGAGAGATGGTTATAACAATAAAGTGTCATTTCGTCTCATTGATTTATCATTGTTTCCCGATTTGGCTGCCATAGCTACAAATGATGCTCTATTGTTACAACTATTAGATGTTCTCTACTATGTTGTGTTACATATTTGCCAGTCAACATTATGGAAGTGAGTTTTGCTGTTATCGCTACCATTATCATTTCATTATATTTATTATTTATATTTATCAGATTGAGACAAGTTAGACACAATGATATAGGTGTGGGTACCATAGTGAATATCATACTCACTACATTAGTAATAGTCTGTAAGATTATTGCTTTTCCTGAAAAGTACCTTTTTGATATTTATAATATACCTGATATTTACAAAGCCAAGATTAGTATTGTATAAGGATAAAAAGTGAGGCACATGGTGAGGATCGAACTATAGTTCATTAACACAGATGGTTGCTTTTGATTCAGTCAGTTATGTGCCATGCGAGATACACGCTAAGGCGATCATATATTTTTCGATAGTTGACTGAAGAGGCAGATTTTTCCCGCAGTAAGTTGCCATTCTTTCAGCGGTAGGCCAGTTGCCATCCAAAGCTATAGAACCCGGTCTGTCTTGCTATTTGCCCTTCGCTGGGGGGAGAAGAAGAGGATTCACACCTTTCCCAAGGGTATTATTAGCACGTAAGTGAATGTAATGATTTCGACTGCTTGTACTTAATTTAATTTTTAAAATCTAATCTTTCTATCGAGGTATAGGCAAGTCGAGCTTAAAACAACAGTGAGAATCGAAATCATTTCATTAGCTAAATGTTTGAAGAGGAAAGATCGCTAACCACCGCACTAAATTGAGTATTTTGATTTGATTTATTGTTATTACAATTAGTTAAATACTACTAATAATAAATAAAATAAGACTTCTACTTCAACAAAGGAAAACCATTTTCTGCTTCGTATCTAACGAGTTCTTTAGCCTTTGATCGTGATGCTAATAAAACTCTTTTTCTCCTTCTCTCTGTCTCATTTTTCGTACATTTTTATACTAAAATTCACACAGTACAAGTCTCAAGAGCCACTCATGCTAGACGGTTACGCAATGAGGTGCGTAATATGAATGTAAGTGGAAGTAGAAGGAAGTGAAGAAATGCGAGGATAATGAGGATAGATTTAAGCGGGCTATTAGATAGACATCTAGGCCCCCTCCCGTTTGCTGTTGAAATAGCTAAATGCAACCAACACTTCTACTCTCAGTTTCTTTTCTCGCACTTCCCACCTGTGGAAAAATCCATTCCGTTTACTTTCTTCCCTGATAAGTACAATCTTCAAAAATTTAAATGCAACGTCAATCGCCATGTTCTATCTTCTTGAATCTCGTTCATCTTTTGTCCTTTCCTCAATCCTCTATATACTCAGTCTTTTCTCTCACTTTCACTCCCTGTAACTCCCACTACATACTAGTGGCATTGCTTGGGGTAAAACGATTAAAAAAAAATGACAGTAATTGACTCTTGACTGGAAAAGTTTAAAATTGCAGTGTTCAAGGAAACATCCACTCGGTTGATTGTTCCAGAAAGTAGCATTTCTTGCAGAAAAGCTGTCTGAGAAACCGCCTCCTTACTATTGGAATATGGAAAGAATGTGGCTGACTTGAATCCGTGAACATAGAATGGTGAGTCGTAGCTGGTATGAGTATTAGCCATGGAAATAGCTATAGATTAGCGATGGGCTTGCACGTTGCATCTGTGGAGAAAGAGGCTGGAGAGAGGAGAAATAGTTTCCTTCTCCTTAAGTCCGCATAAATGATTTAGAACTCTATCAAGGCTGAAGAGTGAGGATTGAGCAGCTCCAGTCCAGATATGACAGCAAAACTCCATTTTGCGTCTAATTTCACTCTTGTAAAGACACACGTTTCTAAATGCACATTCGTTAAGAGAATTAAAAGATATGGTTGTAATTATATATAAAATATGGGCATGAATAATTTTTGAATATGCCAATTTGTGTTTAAATTGCAAATAATTTTTTAATGAAACTTAATTTTCTTACAGAGATCATATAATAATTTATAATAATCTTCTTTCTTGAAATTCCAATTTGGGTTGGAATTTTTTTTTAACAATTTACACACTAAAAATTTCACACAAAAATGTGATTTCGAAGCCTTATTTGCATAATGCCTATCAATTATATAATATCGCCACACACGTTTTAGCTGAATACAAATGTATCTTTTATTCATAGTCATAACTGAGGCAAACACTATCAATAATACTTGTTAATATTTCATTGTTTCATACGAATTCTGTTTTCTTGTGCTGCATACTCCAGGATGTACAACTACACATTCACGCACACACATACACACAAAGACACACCAAATTTCGTCTCACCAAAAGCAGTGACAAATTGATAAAGAAAAAACAAACCCCAGACCACACCTCTATTCAAAACTATATATATATATATATAAATGTGTAAAACATTCCATACCATAGTTATTCCAAAACATAACTTGAGGATGAAACTGTCACCCATTGGTTAAGGTTTAATATTGTAATGCTGACCAGTTTCGAAACATAGTAATTTCGGTGTCGCGATGTAATCATATTTAAAAGAAATAATTATATATATATATATATATATATGTGTGTGTGTGTGTGTGTGTGTATGTATATCCTGTTTATACGTTATTTATAGATACAAATATTTAAGTTCAGTTTATAATAAACAGTATTAACAACATTTACCACCCTGAATGTCTGATAAATTTCATAGAAAATATGTGTCCTTCGACAGGAATCGAACTTGTATCCTACTAATCATCATATAGCCTGACGTGCTATACCATTTATCTATAGAGGAAGCGTCTGTTTAGCAAGGTCAGATTACTTTTTTAAATATGTATATATATATATATATGTGTGTGTGTGTGTGTGTGTGTGTGTGTGTGTGTGTGTGTGTGTGTGTGTGTGGAGGTGGATAGAGATACGAAAAGTGTAAATTGAGGTCAACACCAAGCGGCGTCTGCCTGTTTCGTGCTTGAATGCAGTCTTCAAGTCAGAAAAAATAACGTTCCGAAGATTGCCTTCAAGCATCTAACAGACAATCAGCGTTTGCTGTTGACTTCAGTGTCCACTTTTATATTTTGACCACAGTGCCCGCTCAGTCTCTACTTTTATATTTTCATACGCTATATCTCTAATATTGAACACTTTTACCACATAGCATAGCTTAAAACTATATTTTTATCATATATATATATATATATATATATATATATATATATATATTACCAATTTGTGACTGGAAAGGATAATTCCGAGGAGGATATAAATCCAGGGAGAACTCAATGTAAACTACAGAGCATTATAATGACACTAAGAAGAGGGAGATTTTAATTATCCATTTTGATTATAAATTATTTCGTGAACACCGAGGTGTTCAAATCTTCAGGTCGAGCTCTCCCCCGTAAAATTTAAGGTGTTCACGAAATAAATTATAATCGAAATTGATAATTAAAGTAACTTATACGTAATTACATCAATATATTGACAGTAATAATGGATAGGCATTTATTTTGAGCAAAAATATTTATAATATTTATATTCTAATATATTCTACAATTAAGTACACTTTAATTCACAAAGCTCGAACATTATACAATGAAAATGTCAGATCAAATTAATAATGAGTTTGATCCATTTTCGTATGCACGCACACATGCACATAAAGTAAATACATAAGACAATTTAGAAAATCTCTTTTTCATGTTTAATAAAATCTACCTTAGCGGGACAAAATATAACAACATACTCAATGTTTACGTATTTGAATAAAAATAAAATAAATATAATTTACATAGACGAATATATATATATATATATATATATATATATATATATATATATATATATATATATATATATATATATATATATATATATATATATATATATATATATATATATATATATATATATATATATATATATATATATAAATATATATATATATATATATATATATATATATATATATAAATATATAAAAATAATATATATATAAATATATATATATATATATATATATATATATATATATATATAAATATATATATATAAATATATATATATATATATATATATATATATATAAATATATATAAATATATAAATATATATATATATATATATATAAATATATATATATATATATATATAAAGAACCTATAAAACATTAAAAAAAAATCTTAAAAATAAACGAATAGACATTGAATTAATTATGATTTACAAACCCATTGTTTCAATTTAGTAAGATCTGAGATCTTACTAAATTGAAACAGTGGGATATATAAAGCTTAAAATACATGAATAAATAAATGAAATCTACGTTGAAATTAGGTACAATCTAATTTCTACAATAATACCGTGAAAGTAAGAAAATAAATCAAGCTTTAACATCAATCACCTTTTGTTTTTCACTAATGTAGATTTTATTAAAATGAAATTTTCTGACAGTGGTTTATCAGTGAAAAATGTTTCAAATAATTTTTTTAATGTCCTATTCCATTGATTCTCATCCATTTATATATATATATATATATATATATATATATATATATATATATATATAAAATATTATAATTTATTTTGTAGCCTAATTTATATTGTAAAATAGGTTATGTAAGTATTGTATTGCTTCTTAAGGTGTCCTTTTTTTATTGCCATAAAATTGTAAATGCGACATGTAGATACAATGTATCCACTCACGCCGCGTTTCCGTTCAAATTTGAATTCTCTGATTCAACAGAATTTCATTGGTTAAATTCATATCAACATCTTTCTATTTCCTGTCTTAACTTTCCTCTTCTTATGAATCTGGGTAATTTTGAATATACTTCTCTATTTCTCTTGCCTTTCTTTCTTGTTTTTTTTCTTTTTTTTTCTTAGTAGTAGTGTTAATTTCCTATGGTTTCTCTTGACTTTCTTTTCTTTTTCTTGTTCTTTCCTCTTTCCGTTTTTTTTTTTTTATTTCTTATCTTTTTTCTTTTTCTTAATATAAATCCTTGGAAAATTTTGCAAAAACGGAAATTGAAGCTTTCCCGACGCTTGACACTACATTTGAATGAAAACTCTAACATTTTTAGGCATTTAAAACAACATGATTGACCGCACACACAATTCCGTAAAATCCTTGTCGAAAACACAATTATACTTAAACATGAAAACTATAGACAAAAACTAAAAAATCCTTGAAGCCATATACATCAAACAGTTGAAACCTAACCTAAATAAAATCAACTATGGAATCTCTACAAATATCCTTAAATGTCTATAATTGGTTTATACCAATGGTTTCCCATACTTAATACTTCTCGAATTCACTCTCGTGTGGTCATGTGTGACGTCATGAGCTTCGGTGCGATTTTCGCTTCTAGCGTCTTATATGCACGTGTTTATCTGTCTTGGAAATCATCCATGTAAACAATCACAGACTATCATCACTGTCTTGTCCGTATATTGCTTAATATATTGTACAGTAATTGACATCTTTGATAATAGCTTATGTAAGCCGAAAGCTTAGATTGGATTAAAAAATATAGAACAATATTGTGATTTTCTTTCTTCGTTTAATGATAATGTTATTAAGCTTATCAGACGTTATGAAAAGAATTTACATAAAATAAATAGACAACAGTTGTCTATATTATTTAATGGAACATGTATGAATGAAAAAATGCTGCCTAAATACACACACAATATATATATATATATATATATATATATATATATATATATATATATATATATATATAATTATTTTTTTTTAAATATGATTCCATCGCTTAGCGATGGAATCATTTTTTAAAAAAATAATTATAATATAGGCTCTACTTGTGTATGAAGCACAGTTTAAAAAAAAAAAAAAAAACACTAAAGAACTTCGGATTTTTAACGTAACGGTTTTTTCCTATTTTTTTATATATTTTTGCACGCACCAACACACACACACACATATATATATATATATATATATATATATATATATATATATATATGTATGTTTTCATTTTCATTTCAGCCCGTGAAAAACTAGAGGCACCCGCAGGCGAGCATCACCAGTGCATTCTCCAAGCAGTGAAGACTCTTACGTACAATCAAGTAAGCAATCAAGACACTTTGTCAATATAATTATCTGGCACCAATGAAAAAATATGAAAGCCAATCCACGTATATTTAAATAAATGTCTGCTATCAATTAAGAGAAATTACTAAACCAGCATCCCTTTACTTGACTTCAATTTGATATGCAAATAAGTGTTTCACATGCAACGTTATTCATGTACAGTGTGTTTATTACTTGACTACTGCTTTTAAGCATCTGAGATTTGTTAAGAGTTGCATTAGTGTGAAATAAATATATTAATATAAGTGCATAATGTTTAGTAAGAATTTGTGATTAAATTACTCGATATTTTTACACAGAAAACGTATAACTTTTTCTTTACTGATTGCCTAATAGTTTCTGACTACCAAGAAAACTAACTTCTATTAAATACCACCTAAGTCCAATGGACCCAATTTTTTTTTCAAACTATGCAAACTTTTTGCGTTATAGATGGACTAAAAAATAACAATTTTAATGAAAATTTATTCATTGAAACAGAATAATTATAATACATCTTTGTATTATAGTTAATTCAAATTACATTTAAAAAAAAAACTTACAATTCATCGTTGCATTTTACACAGAATACTTTCAAAGGGCTTTGACAGACATGTTTTGGTAAATATGACAGTCAAGTTGCATTTTTCTATCCATTTTAGGACCACATAAGGTGCATCTTTTTTTCTTTCTCTCGTCTGATGCTTCCTGGGCCGTGTATTGCTCACTAAAGTTTATAATTCTAGTTATACCTGCGATACCGGAATCACTTTGACATTTTTCATTGTTGGATTATTTCCAGGAGATTTACCTTCATGAACAATATAAATGAAAGAGCTGTATCACAAGATCTTCTTGTAAAATATAAAGGTTTAGACTTTTGAAGTAAAACATTGTAGGATAGAGTTCTTCCTTGTGCTCTTTTAATTGGTTTTGGAGACTAAATTTCAGACTTTATCCTTCGAATAATATTTTTCATTCATCATTGAATGATTTGAAAAATAATTTCTGTCAGCTTTGTTGGCATCAGTCATGTCATTATCCGATTCTGAATAAGTAATACTGACATTATCACTTCCATTATCATCTTTAGGAAAAGAAATGACAACTATCTAGAATTAACGGTATTTTCTATTTAATTAAGAATTTCAATCATGGGTCCAATGGACTACTTTGATCTAAATTTAAATCCTTTATGTAGACGATTGAAAATGGAGAAAAATGTCACAAAAAATAATTCGAGTACAATAAATATAAGGGTGAAAAAATTAGTTTTGAAAAAAATAGGAGTCTATTGGACCCATTGGCAGATTGAGGGTTAAAGGCTACAACGAACGGTTTCACATCCATCATAAAGTCGACAAGCCCATGTGCGTTGATTTTAATAGTAACATTAGGGTGATCATTGGCTTTAATTTTGAGAATATGTTGGCACAATCGGATAATGACACGGTTGACTTAGAACACCCACAAAGTAAGATTATTAGGATAAGGAAGATAATAATGTTTTCTTTGAGTGATTTTGTCTGAGGCCGAAACGCGGCAGTTTTCATGACTGCGTAGACAGTAAAATCAAAGATGGAACAACTGCCATGAAAAATATTTATAGAAAAGACAGAGGAAAGTCGCGTCACATCATTAGTAAACTGACTGAAGTCGAAATACCAGGTTAGGACTAATATTACATACCATTCTTTGGATTTTGTTGAGAATCTCAAGATATATAGCAGGAGCAGCAGATCAGATATGACAGCTATATTCAGTGCACGGACGAATGGTAGATTTATAAATGTGCAAGATGGATTCTGACAAGAAAAGTTGTTTGGCACAACACAGTGAACCAAATTTCCTAGCAGCAGACCTGGCAATTGATTCAATATAATTACTCTACTTCATGTCAGTGAAAAAGGTGAATCCAAGAGACGCATTGAGTTGCTCTCCTGGAGGTTAGCATCAGCCATGCAGGAGGAAAGCAAAAAGAATTGCAGTTTCGTTTTGGAAGTGTTCAATTTTACAAACCATTCCTTGTCCCAGTTAACAACTGATTGGAGCTGATTTTTTAGAGTAGCTGCCAGTTTTACTTTGTCAGATGTCATATTCTAATTTCTAGTATTTTAAACTTGTTATATGTTAAATTTAATTCCGCTGTAATAAATTTACAAGCATTTCTTGCTGAATTAATAAATGTCTTGTGCGTTAGGAATATTTTCAGTATATTCTTTTGAAAGTTTTGATATGCAGCGCGGTTGTGTAAATGGCTTGATTAACATAAATATTTCGGTTTCCTTTTTTTTTGATTTAGGCATCCACCGCAATTCGTTAAGTAAAAAGATGAAACGAAAAATGTCGCAGGCCGTAATGAAAGTATCTGCTACTCTTGCTGTGGCCGATTGTAGAGAAAGTTCTGAAAGTCTTGCAAATGTCAAATTCGGAGAACCAGGTAAGAGAAACGAACACCAAAAAATTATCTGTTTTTTTATCGTAAGGAAAAAACCAAATTCCAAAAACAGGAACTTTTAATTGAAGTTTTTTTTTTTTTTTATTTATTTTAGTAAAAAGAAAAGGGGGTTCTAAATTTTGAGACTAAGTGAAGCCTAGTAATCACACTTTAGGTTTGAATATAAAGACAAAGCATTCTATACCTAGGGAATTATTGAAAATGAATTTTTTAATTGTTTGTTAATTAGTTGAATGTTTTTAATTATTTTAATTATTTTATTTACTTTTTATTCTATTTTATTTATTTAAATTACCCGTGGGAGTAAAAATGTTATGACTTCAAAAACGAACATTCTAAAAGTATTCACTTGGGCGATTATGGTTAACCACAATCTCCTTAACTTTTTAGCACTAAGTCAAGTCTGTCTCTTTTTTTTTTTTTTTTTTTTTTTTTTTTTACTAAGAGCTACAAAGAAAAAGAAATTGTAGAGAGTCATGACCGTCCATGTATACAAATATATATATTAAAACAAAGAACCATGATGAGAAGAAAAAAAAAGATTACCCACCGTTAAGTGCTGAATTGAAAAATACAACAAGAAACAATAAAAACATTTTTCGATTCACATCTTTACGGAAATATATTTTTCTTATCCCAGCTCTTCCTCCTCTTTGTTTTAATATATTCGTATATATTATGTGGATATATTCTATTAAAATGTCCGATTTATTTATATATATTTATTATTATATAACTGCACATTTATACATATGCTATATCTTCATTTCATTCAGATGTTATTTTTCAGAAGTTTTAATTGAAATTAATATAAAATCTAGCGAAAAATACTTTCTTCTAATAAAGGGCAATTGTTATATTTTCCCACAATGTACTTTCTAAAATGCTTTCTTCAAGCTTCTCAATGAAATATTTCCCTTTTTCAGTTCAGTCATTTGCTAACAATAGTTTCAATTTTAATTAGATATTAAGATTTGGGGAGCAGATGATATTTCGCAACCAGTGAATAGGAGTGTGAGCGCCGGGAATGTCCATGCATTGGATTTAAAGGACCATCTTGTCCGTCCGGATGCCCAAAACAGAAGGAGTGCGCGTAAGTGTTTTTGAAATTGGAAAAAGTATTTTCTTTTGTTTTAACGGAAGTGTTTTATTTTTTTTATTGGAAAAAAATTAGTCTTACTCTGTCATTTACATCTTTGTACTGTGTGTGTGTGTGTGTGCGCGCGCGCGCGAGACTGACAGGGAGAGACAGACAGAAACATTGCGTATGTGCTTGTGAATGCGGACGAGAGTATGTGTAGTAGTTGAATAATATAATCTCTCTATAATAGCTGAATAATATAATCTGCGTGTGTGCAAGAGTATGTGTGTGTGTGAGATAGAGAGAGATTGTGTATGTGTTTGTGAGCGGGAGCATGTGTAATAGCTGAATAAAGGTAAGTATTTAAAAGGTGGGAATTTTACAAAGTCTGATTTTTTTTTATCTTGCATTCCATTCGGCGATAGGGGAACATTTATTAAACAACCATCAATGTACGCGGCCCTATAACCAAGACGTGTTCTCCATACTAAGGAAGGCTTACTTTAACGTTTTAGACTCAAGTCCTATCAGTTATACCGCTGTATGCAGAATTAGTGGTTCTTTAAGTCTAATATAATATAATTAAGCTTTGATGCTTATATATTTATTATATCACATCTGGCCTTTGGTATTTTTCCTTTTAGTCACTGAACATTTTTATTGTCCTCGATTGAGCTCCAATGAGAGAGGATCACTAAATGCGGGTTACGCTGCTTTCATTGTTAATTGTTTTGGATTTCGATATTACGACTTTACGTTAATTGAAACCTTTTTCTAATGCCTCACTTTTTTTTGTCCGTTCTAATCGCTATTATTAAAATTTGTACCCCTTTTTAAAATATTTCAACAGTAGTGCGTTTCTCTGTGATTTATCAGAATGAGAGATAAATGTATAAATTTCCAACTTATAATTTTATGTATAAACAAAGATTTTTGTAGATAGTTCTATTTTTATCGCTAGCAGTTTCATGGTAAATATTTCTTCCTTTATACGCCGACATGAACAGGTTGATGTGGAATAGTCTTTATATAAAAACCAAATTCAAGAATTTGCTGCTCGGATCCTATGGCTTCCAGTACAGAAACGTTCCTTATTGTTTCTTTTAATTTTTATCTTTGATTGTTGAAGCAAGTTTATGAGGAACTTAGGCAACCTCACAAACGTTGGCAATGATCTTAATCTGACCACGCTGAGTTTCATTTTTTTCGCCTTTAAAGCCGGTAAAATGTTCTAGGGAAATTGCTGATCATTTTTTCAGATATTACACGAGTACAAAAACCAGCGAAATGGAAGAACTGAAATCAACAATTATTTAGTTATAAAAAATAAATACAGCAATTTAGGATTGAGAATTGTAGGATTGATAAGGTGAAATTTATTTCCACTTTGGTTGTAGAGTTTTATTCAAACCGTTTTCTCTAAAACTGAACAGTTAACATTAAGCAAATACTAATGCATGGAGAAAAAACAATTGTCATTTTTTAATTTCCTTCTGTTATAAAATTGTCCTTTTTAGCTTTAATTTCTATTTCAAGAAATTTCTCGCTTATGTTTCTCCGATTAAAAAATGTTCAGATAAATATGACAATCATCTCATCAATTTAATCCGGTATTATGATACAATAATGCAACAATTTGAAATCATAGACTTAAAATCATCAGGAAAATACAACTTGTAGCCTTTTGGGGTTTATATTGAGGGTAGAATACAAGATGGAAGTTCTCTGGAGCTTGAATTATATGAAATAAAAATTGTATTGCTATTTTTTCTTCATTGCTCACCTAGGATGAATATAGTCTGTTTTTGTTGAGTGCAATATGGGAATCAATTGTAAATCAGCTTAAAAGGTCTTGAAATGCAACGAGTAGAAAAAGTTGCAAACTTTAACCTTCGTGCTCGCAAAAAAAAAAACAGTGCGTCAAAAGGACGGTTTTTTTTCCTTGACACCGCTATTATTTTGTACTACCTTCATTCCTTCGGCAATATTTATTTACAAGATTATAAAAATATGTGAACCAAGTACATGATATTTATTATTTGCCTTTTATAAAGATTTATTATTTGCCTTTTATAAAGATTTCTTATTTACCATTTTATAAAGAAATAAGTTTGAAAAGAAATCTTTTTATTCAAAAATTTACAAAAATTACAAAATCATCAAAATATATAAACCAAATACAATGCAACATTTAGTATTTACCATTTTATAAATAACAATGAAAACCAGTTTTTATTCATAAATTTATAAAAATATTAATGAATTATAAAACAAATTTTTATTTTCTTTATAAATTGATAAACATTGCATTGTATTAATTGGTTCACAGTGTTAGGGTTCGTATTTTTAGAATGTTTTAAATATAAAAGTATTCTTGTAAATAAATAATCTAATAAATAGTGTTTAATATTTTTGTTGTAAATTCCCAAAGAAAAGAAATTGTATAAATACACTTTCATGCGCATGGGGTTTATTCAAATTCTAATCATAGACTTTCATATGTTTGGGTTTTATTAAAATTCTAATCATCACTTTTTAAAACAACAAACATTGCCGAGTGAGGTAAGGTAGTTAAAAAAATAACGGTGTCAATGGAAAAACCGCCTTTTTGACACACCATTTTATTGCGGGGACGAAGATAAAAAAATTGCCGAAAAAGTATTTTTACTAATAATCTTAACTTTTCTCACATTTGTAACAGGGTAGGTAAGTTAGGGTTGATGTTTTAGTTATCCTGATTTGATATCATTTGAGTGTTGTTAAAGTTGCTATATGCATTTTAGTGTAGGAGGAATCCTTTTTTTTTATATTGAAAACGAAATGAATTAAAAACGTACAACAATAACATAAACACTAAAATATTGAGACACGTGTTGACATAAATAAGAAGAATTTGTATATACTTTTTGAGATGTGAATTACAGTATATTGGTATGGTGTGTATAAAAATGTTCTCAGTGTCTTTTGTTTAAAAGTCAGTGCTTACTTGGTTTGATTCCGAAATTTTCGTTTGTGAGGATGGCGTTTGACATGGTTTGCTTCCGAGAATTTCGTTTGTGAGGATGTCATTTAACAGCGTCTGTTTTTCGATCTTCACGAAGTGCTGTCAAAGACGTGAGTTCTGTATACTACTACTACTTGTCTAATCTACTACTAACTACTGCTATGGGTATCCTAGTCTACACTACTCTACTGACTCTCTTGTGGTGAAAGGGTCGTTTTTAGAATGATGAAATATCCTTACTTTTATCATCACAAATCGTAAGGTTATTTTTAGAATGATGAAATAACAGAATCTAGCGGGAAGGCACTACCAGAAACAAAACTCATAAGTGCTCTTATACTGAAAGGTTTTTGTTTTTATCCATTTATTTATTCTTTTGTGTTGTTTTCTTATTGTCTTTACCACATCACTGACTCGTTTTAGTGAGGAGGTCGGAAGTCGGAGGGTACAGTGGCAGAAGTGTGATAAAGACAACGAAGAAAACAAAACTAGTAAGAAAAAAAATCAATGTATAATAGTAACAAAGCTTCGTTTAAGAAATTTAAACACAAATAAGGCCAATAACGCACAGCAGGTGAACTTTGTAATAAAGACACCAAAGAAAAAAATTCGTATAAAATATAAATAGTAAGAGATCATCAAAGATTCACGCGAATATTGTTGTTAGCATTGTTCACTTCCTGTCAATTGTTAAAACCTCAGACGATTGTTTTATTAATTTTCATATTTTATATTCTCTTAATTTAAAAAAAAAATAACCTATCTTTTGTTTCTTGTTCGACTTTAGCTCAATTAGGCTTGCTAGCACCCCCACTGTCGCAAGCCAGCAGTATCTCAAGCTGTTTTGTTGAAGACACTTCCGAAGAACTGCTAAGCAGGTAAGATCAACAGGAAGAAATTAGTTTCTTTTCTATAAATAATATTTTCCATACATCGAATATAACCTTTTTCAAGTATATATTTATAAGTAGATTGAATCGGAGCTGTAACCAGAAATTTTGACTTAGCTAAAAGAGAGTGAAGTGTTTTTTTTTTTTTAACTGAAATGATGTTCATTGTTAGGCAGTAAAACATCATCTAAATATAAATATAAAAAAAAAGCATTTGCGCCGATCGAGATATAAAGAAATAATAATATAAGCATTTAGCAAAAACGTAAAAGTTATTTCTTGATTTTACTCGCCTATCTAAGTATCGCACAAGGATAGGAAAATTGTGTTGAGTTAATCCTTCAATTAGGGTTAACTTGAAGATGGACATTCAAAATTTTGGCTCTGTTAAAAAACTGAGCTTGAACACGGGCCTCTAAAATCGGTTGAGAAATATACAGTTACCTTAGACATCAAACCAATTCGTTAGAGCTTATTTGCTAACTTTAGCTTTGTCTTATAAAAAGGTGCGTTAGTTGAATTTCTAGTAAATAAAGTTACTAAATATCGAAAGGCAATATCATTTACCGCATGTCTCTTTTTTAAACGTTTTTTTTTTATTTTTCGGTTCCTTTTATTTTTACAATGTTCATCCTATAAGAGCCACTCAAAGTATGATGTTACAGAGTAAGAGGCACAGTTAAGAAATAAATAGTAGGACATCATACCGTGGAGCAGTTGTTAACGAGGCTATTACAAATGAATCTAGTCCGAGTTTCACTCGATGCGCCACACTTGTAAGCTTGTCAGACACAGCTAAATATCAAGATACTCCTGAAAACAATTACTTGTTGTTAACGGCCTTAAATTAATACCTACATATCCAGAAAATATTGACGCTATATATATATATGTGTGTGTGTGTGTGTGTGTATAACAACCTTTCTTTTAAACATTTTTCATTGAATATGGAAGACAAGGAAGATTTAATTAATTTTTATTTCGCTTTTGCTTACGTCTTTCCATTTTGTAAGTGTAACGAAGTAGGAAAATGTTACATAATTTGTTTGTCCCAAGCGCTTTCGGTCATTTCTTTAACCACTTACAAGAGGTTTTGTTTTTGGTGTTGTTAGTTTTTTCCTCAACTTTGGGCTGATAAAGTTGTATTTTATATTGGTGTTGTTTTGAATAGGAGCGTTTATTTTAAACATAGATGCTCTCGCGAATTCCAGCCAGGCTTATCATGCGAAGACTCGAAATAAACGTTTCTATTAAAAACAATACAAAAATAAAATACAACTTAAACTGTCCACATTTCAGTATGCGTGTTGTTTCTGGATATTTAACAATTATAAAGAAAATAAATAAAATACAGTAAATGTTATCTTCAAGGCTAAATATCCGTTTTTGTTTATCAATTTATTCTTAGACAAATAAACTATAATTACAAGTTATATAATTATATCCTCACCAACATTTGCAATGATTTCTGTCCACTCATCAGGGAATAACTTCGATAGCTTTTGAGCAAAATTCCGCAGGTTTTGATCTGAAACTGTTTTCAACAAACACTTGAAGCCACTTTTCATAATAAGAAATTCTCCCATCAAAGCATTTTGTAGCGATTGATAAAGGGAATAATCGGGTTGGTGCCTGGTCATATGTTTATGTCGAGTGGAGTTCCATAATCTTTTCCTGTGTTATTCTTGCTGCAAGCGGCCTTGCCTTGTCATGGAGGAGAACAGCATTTTTCTTATTGATAACGCTTTTTTATCAAACTTTTATGGCCACATTGCTGAACATATGAATGTGCATTTAGTGTTTCATTGCGTTTTAAGAACTATCAAAGAATAATACCCGGACAATCCCACCACACGCACAACATTAGCCTTTCTTCTTATATATTTAAGGAACGGTTAATTAGTGTTGAGGGGTCTACCCCTTTTTATACAAATGAACTCACCCAGTATTTACATATACTACTACGAGAGTCAGACCGAGGAGTCGAGTCGAGAGCAACAAGGGTGAAGGTAACAGACAGACAGACAGACAGACAGACAGACAGACAGACAGACAGACAACGAACGAACGTAGCGAGCAAGAGTCACAGTGAGCGAGCACGTAGACTCAGTAAGAAGTCATACAGCGATACTTCAATACCAAAGACTGTATAGATATTTTGCTACTAACACGTATTCCTGGAACTACTAACCTGCTTTACCAGTTTGTATTATTACGTTAATACATTATTTTCATATATTCATTCCTGGTGTTTGTTATTTATTGTTACCGGAATCCACAACAATTAGCATGACACATTCATCATTAAATTTGATTCCCCAAAACGGAAATTACTTGTGACTCAATAGAAAATTTAATTCTTTCAGTCTTTAGGAAATATGAGACTAGACAATAAGAATGGTTCTCGTATGGTAAAATTCCTCATTATGACATCTCCAGTACTTTTGCTCTTTTTTTCTCTGAAAGCTAAAGTCATCTTTCATGCATTTTTAATGGAATGTCTCTGTAAATAAATCAAAAGTAGGAACACAGAAATGAAAAAAATAACCCAATAAAAACGCGTTTTTAAATTGATAAAACCTAATGAGGTTGGGCGAAGCTTTTTCTTTTTTTCTAAAAAAGGTTTTATATTTGCATAAAAATTAATCTTCAGACAGTCATCTAAAACTTTCACAGCGAACTCGTATATAAGTCGAATACAACTTTAACCGTTGAACATTTTTAGAAAGCTACTCGAGTCAGCCATTATAGAAAAGTTGGATTCTCTCTAGAGACCCTACTAGAGTAGTCTTGTACCAGACAAAATTAAACTTAGCAAATGTCTCCGAACAAAATATAATAAGTATATCTGCTTCGCAAGATATTAGGGTCGAGTTTGATCCTTATACATTGTTCTATTGTTATATCTACCAATAACTTTTCATAGTATGCGTTTCATCCGAGATCATGACAGAATAGTGTTTGCACTAAATGCCCTTCAGAGAAGACAGGTTCAAAACTGAACTGACATATAACCTCTTGAACCTCTCGATTAGAGACCCTCTTGGTTGGCACGGTTGCACCTGGAATCAACGCGTGGGGAAGAGTTGTATCACAGATATATAAACACCGACCTGCGAGGGATTACAAGCAATAATGTAAGGTCAACGTTTTGGACGAAAGCTTGGGACCACACCCACATTCTGACTAACAGTAATTTACAAAATACGGAGTCGAATAAAATGTAATATTGCATATGAGAATTTCGTATTCTGATTTGTAATGTACGACGATATATCATTATATTTTAATGAACTCTTCTCGACGAGATCTGTATTCCACTTGTTTGTCATATTCATACCTCATTGAGACTGTATCAAAACATCTTTTGATTACTTGAACCGGAACACCTGTCTTCCACTATATGTTACTCTCATCGACTTCAGTTTGAAACATCAAATCTAGCACTACTGATGTCATTCAACTGCTGATAATATATACACGCTGGCTCTCGGCAGAACAAAAGTGACAAGAATTGGCATCACAGTAACAAGGCCAGTGGCCTTCATTCAATTGTAGTTGATGTTCATGTAAGTACATCAGAACGTCCGATAAAATGATAAAAATATTTATTTTAGACAGTATAATATTTTTCGCTTAGTCTCCTTCATTGTTAATGCACTTAATTCGGTGTTTATTAATAGCATAAATTGAAAATAATTAGTGTTCATTTCAGTTCAATATTCAATAAATAAATACGTATCAAGCAACAGACTTATTGACTCACCTTTTCATACAAAGGATTTTTTTCAAACACATTAGAGTTACTAATCGTGTTTGTTAAAAACATGTTCAACACCAGCCACACATTCACTCATGTAGACTGTGAAAGAAACAAATTCCTTCCTTTTAATTTTCTCAGGCTTTCATTAAAATGGCAATGTTTAATTTTTTTTCTTTACTCTTTGATTTAGTTATTTTCTTAATCTTCTTTTTAATTGTTTTGCAGCCACAGCACTCACACTACCCCTAATTTAATGCAACAAGAAAAACCCAGAGATAAACCATGTCTCGGCCCTGGACAGATCCAATCAGTTCAACCAAGTATAGTATCATTCCATTATTTTCATATCTCCTCCATATTATTATTTCTTTTTCAGTTGACATGGTCTATAGTAAATAACAGAATTCTTAAAACTCTAAAATCTGTTGAACAAAAATTGCGTTTTCATTGTTCGCCTAAGTTGCAATTTCCAAAATAATGAGAAATTTATTGTTCACAACGTTCAAATCATCCTCCTCCTCCTCATCATTATCATCATTATTTTTTTCTTCTGTTGTTTTTTTCTTCTTTTTCTTTTCATATTTTATTTTCCTTCATCTATTAAAGTTACTCTTTTTTTCTCTTTTTGTATTGCTTTCTATCCCACACTTTTAACGCCATGTTTCAGAAAAATTCATAATCCCATCTTCCCAGAAATGTTTAGCTTTGGGAACAAAGAATTGTAATCTTCCAGGGAATTTATACACAGAAGACAAACAAAATTACAACACCCTGAAAGACGATGTCGAATTTTTGACTAGGGTACAGGACGAGGCATGACTGCGGGAAGTAGATATTCGGCCATTTTGTAACTTTCAATCTCCAGCCATTTTGTAACTTTCTAAAACATAATACCAGTGCATTTTAACAATTATCCGAACACAAATTAAGAACTGATATATATATATATATATATATATATATATATATATATATATATATATATATATATATGAACATAATTATAGAAGTCAACATAGAGGCTCTAAGTGTTGACTTCTATGTTCACTTTTATATTTACACACGCTCTATCTCTGATATTGAGCACTTTATCCCATAAATATAGCACACCTTAAGACTATATTTCTTTATATATATATATATATATATATATATATATATATATATATATATATATTATATATATATATTCATTGAAATGGACGGTGAATTTTGTAATATATTTGCGCTTATATTGTAGTATGAGTGTAAATCGTAACTTAAATACTAATATTGATGCAATCATACTAAAAATATTATTTCAGCAATTATTTTAGAATATATGATGCCGTTGTTGATCCTCAAAAAAACTAGAACCCAATATTATGCATTTTAACTGATAGTCCCTTTTTCGAGCTGGTAAAATATCACAAGGTGTCGATGTATATCTCTATATTTTTTATTACTTCAAACTTTATTTTTAGTGAATACCCGTGTTGGAAATAGACGCGCGTTAATTTAAACAGTGTTTAATATTGCGTAATAACAGAGCGTCTATTTCAAACACGAGTACCTACTAAAATAACGTTTAAAGTAATAAAAATGGATTAAAAATAAATCTCTTAATTCTTTAGAAATTGCTATATCCCTATATGCTAAATTATTGTGTATAAGCGCGTCTTTATTTTCATACAAAGGTACTTTGGCGGTATATAGTCATTTCGAAGACTACCATGATGCTGTCTTTTATTATTATTTATTTCGGAAATATGATATTACTAAATCCATTATGAAAATATATTTTTTAAAAAAGCGTTATATTGAATCAGCTAAAATGTTGCTTATTTGCTTTGGTCTTTAATATTCGAATAAATCAACAAAATACGACATTTGAGACATTTTTAAAGGCACACTGAGATGACAGCTGTCACATTACAATCGGAAAATATCTTTATGAATGTAGGTAGTCAAAACGAAATGGTCGAAATACTTTGACAAAAATGAAACCAAATTTGGGGGCAAAATAAAAAAAACATCGTTGTTCTTTACGTAATCTTTAGTAAATTATCAGCATCAGTATTTAAGTGTATAACCGTTTACTCATCCGCTACTGACAGTATTTTCTCTTGAATCTTAACCATTTGAGCCTTGATATAGCTAATCCTTAAGCATTTACTTTGCATTACAATTACTAATATTTCTATCTTTTTCTTTATGGTGTTCTATAATGCATCTATTTCGTTATTTCTTTGCTTTCTTGTATTGTAATTCATATTTTTTACACTTTAATATGTTTAAACTTCCTGATTAAGAACATTGACGTTATAGAATGACTTGCGCGCTCCTATGACCAAGAGAGCGATGCCTGCGAAATTTTATCTCCTGGCAGGTTCAACATATCCTGGGAGATCAATGGATAGGAGCCAGACAAGGCAATAATCACCTAGAGGAACAAAACTCAATGTGAAAAAAAATACCTGGAGAGAGAGAGAAGCAGCTCTCCAGTTGCATAGATAGTCAAGGAGCAACAGAGTGATACATTGGCTTGATAAGCACTAGTTGATGGCGAATTAGAACAAAATCGATCAACAAATTTTAGTTATCTGAACCCCGCGGTTGTGAACACGATTGCTAAATCGCATTTACGCCGCCGTCATCGTCAGCACTCGATCGCATCCGAAAATCGAGATCGTCACCCTCTCTTCTCATTCCCTTTCTCCCTTCTGGTGAAGGAGATGGCTTTGAAGGACTAGCCTACTACTGAAGAGTCGTGAGCAAAAGTCACAGGAGAGTGGGTGGTAAACGCGGCTGACAGCATGTCGCCGATCCTATTAATGTTGACGATTGGACCCGAAATTTCGTCCCCTCCTCCCTCCCACTCGGATAGTCCTACATCATGAAGGCCGATTTTCAGCAACGGTTTCCCAGGGCTCAGCGTCAATTTTGGCCTGTGTCAGGGATGTTTTCAACTGATCCTGGAAGTGTCGTTTTGGGCCTCCGCGTAGCCTCTTGCCGCTGGCGAGCCCTCCAAACAGGATGATAAGTAGAATTCGAGTGCGACGCATTCTAGATGTGATAAGAGAATTTGACGACGCTGAATTGTATTTACAATGTAAATGTGAAAAGCAATTGAGAAACAATATGGCTGATAAATACAATTTTTCATACGATGTCGACAAAGAGGAACGGAAGAAACTAGTTAATAGTGTTCGAGTTTGCTCGAAAAAATCAATCAATCAATCTATCAAATCAATAATCTGTTGTGTGTCATCCGCTAGTCTTTTGATGGCCGACATAAATCTTCAATTCGTTCGCTTTTTCTCTTGACATAAAGTCGATTAACATTTCTGTTCCGTTAGGCTTCATGAATGTCCATTAACTTTCTCATTCTCTCATCTGAAATTATCATATTCTGTCTATTATTATTATTATTATTATTATTATTATTTCTTTGATTTCTGTTGTATACGCATTTCTTTCCTGGTCCCAACAAGAGATTTAAGGTCAGAAATGGCTTCATGGCATTTTCCTCTAATCATTTTTGTAAAAAATAAAAACCCAAGATTACACACACATTTTACATAGATAAAGCTCTTCGTGATATATGAGCTGTACTTGTGAGTATAATTATTATCTTTTAATTGATATCACCCTATGTAAGGCAATAAAGCCACTAAAACCTAAGGGGTTACAAGATGTCAAAGAATTAGGAACAGAAACATTGATAATGATGTGCAGAAAGAGAAAAGAGTAATCAGGAGGACAGTAGATAGCGATTGACATTGCATTTGTTATGGGCTACCAGAAATCTCTTCAATGAGTCTATCGGAAACTTTTCCAATCAATCCAAGTGCTCCAACTACAGCTGGAATTATGTCCTCATTTGCCACATTTTTGAGATTTTCATTTCAAGATCCTTGTATTTTGATAGTTTTTTGAAGATTTTCAAAGATACATTACAATCTGCTGTGACTTCTTCTTCTTCTTCTTCTTCTTCTTCTTATTATTATTATTATTGAATATGACAGTAGCACATAAACAAAATGATGCTGAGGTACCATATACACAAAGTCCAATATACCCATCATGATATCCTGTTTAATAACGGTATACCAGGTACATGCATCACAGCCAAATGTGCACGATATGGTTGCGAGTTTTCATAAAAGCAGTGCATATCCTTACAGGCGGGGCCTAATTAGAAATAATTTCAGGTAGGATAACCCAATCCGCACAGACTCTCCGATTGACACTTATGTGGCCTTAGATGCCCCATCTTTTAAACAAAACGAACAGCAAAAATCACTTGAGCATGATGCTCCCCATTCCTGAACAGAGGTCCACAGTCTGTCAACCCCTAGGAGACATACCCAACAGGTTAATTTCAGACTGAGATCATGCAATGTCACACGCCTGCACACGGTTGATTTGTGTTGGTAATCATCAGGAATTTAAGCTTTTATCATGAAAAAGTTTGTAGACTCTAGCATTTTTCGTTTACTTTTATTACTTCTATTTTAGAAAAACGGATAACTAATTACTGCTGAATTAGTTAACATCAGCCATTATTACCAGTTTCATGACCTGTGCTATCACATAACAATCATTATATTATCAATCAATTACTGATACTAACAGTAAAATGGAGTATAAATCAGTCTAGTGGGGTATAGTTCAAACTAAAGTATTTTATACTCCGAGGTAGGAAGTTGGGTTGCTCCAATCAGAACCTGCAATGAGGTTAAATTATCTTTTTCTTTTTCTGTTTCCATTAACCCCAAAAGGAATCGTTGAGGCGCCGATTTGCTGAGTTTACCATTCTTCTCTATCTGCCGTCAGTGTGCGCCAGAATCTTGGTCTCCGCAAATGTGCTCATCATGTAACGTGTCTTGGGCGTTTTAACCTGGCGAAGCCCATCCTTGTCCTGGTTAGACTACAGCCGATGTCCTCCAACTAGGTGGCTCGCTTTGGTCACTGTAGTTCAAAGTTAAGCTCTATCAAGGTATATTCTGGGAGGCTATTTTACCTGGGCAGCGACATTGGCTAACTTTTTACATTAATTATTATTGTTATGAATGTTGTGATTTTGATTTAGTACAAGAACTGATACTAGTTGTAATTGCAGTTGTGTTATTCGTAATGCATTATTTACCTCGGTGTTTTAACAGACATTTTTACAGCCCTTAGCAATAAGTTACTGTAAGGTTTCAGCAATATAAATATCTTTATCCCACTAACAATTTAAATAAACACAGTTCTTGTAATAATCAAAATAATAAATGAATTGGATTAAATGACCTAAGTAATTATTGTCGAAAAAGTTTGTCATGTCATAAAGAGAAGATCAGGAAATACGGAGACGATTACGAATTTGAAAAAAAGAGAGAGAGAGAGAAATTAAACTTTGTCGTAGTAACACAATCGTCATCGGCAACCGCTTGCATCCAAATATCGGAATCGTCCTTATTCTTTTTCTCCCCTCTGGCGGCGGCGGCGGCGGCGGAGATGACTATGAAGGCCCAGCCTACTCCTGAAGAGTCATGAGCAGGAGTCTGTGTGGGGTATGTGTGGGGTAGACGCGGCTGGGCAAGTCGGACCCTCTTGGCAGCACGTCGCAGATCCTCTTCATGTCGATGGTTGTACTCGAATGTCTCGGTCTCCCCTCTGAAGATCCTACGTCAAGAAGGACGATTTGCAGCAACAGATTCCCAGGTCTCCGGACCGAGTTTGGCCTGTGTCAGGGATGTTTTCAACTGATCATTGAAGCGTCGTTTTGGGGCTCCGCATAGCCTCTTGCCGCTGAGGAGTTCTCCAAACAGGATGATACGTACGAGTCCAGAGACACATTCTGAACATGTGGCCCGCCCAGTGGAAGTAAAGTAACACAATATAATAATAATACATATATCAAGCCTTTAGTATAATAATACTAATCAATACTAAAGTACTGATTAGTATTACTATAGTTATTAATAATGATAGGTAATGGCTCGGAATAAGAACTCGGGGTGCCGAGTTCGAATTACAGTCAGATTCGTTACGTTTACTTACGCGGAAATAATCTTGGAGAAAGGTATTAATTCCTTCTCTTTTCCCTCCAGTTATGGATTTGGTTGGCAACTTGTCAATCACGGAAAGAAAGGGCAGCTTACCACGAGAAATCTTCTGCTTAGTCAGTCATGAAGCGAAAAAGACATGATCACCAAAACGTTTATCACGTCGGGCACTTGCTTTTTTACTATAATTATTTCCTTTTATATAATAATACTGAGCAGTATTAAAATACTGATTAGTTTTATTATAGTTATATACATATTTCTTTAGTAGTATTTTTATTTTCAGTATTCAAGGTTTAAAGTTCAAAGTTTTGGCTTCTTTAAAAATGTTGATATTTGACTTTCATTTTCATTTTAGAAAGTTCGGTTGTTGATTTTGTTTAGCCACATATCAACACCTCAATGGGTTATTTAATACCGAAATCTAAATATTTTGAACGCAGTTGTATGTCTTCACCTACAGATAAACTGTATCGTTGATAATTCTACTATAAAATCTATTGGTCATTTTACTATAAAAAAAATGTATTCTTATCACAGTGTTCTGTTTTTGTTTGGAGGTTTACTATTCGCCCATAGCCGGGGCCCTAACAGGTGCTTACTACCTCGGGTCAGGGTAAACCTGGAAACAACAGCATTTAAGAGGGGGTTCTGAGCTACTCAAAACCTCCAAAGTCCACGATCGGAGGCTTTGCTGCCGGATGTAGTTTGTCATACCCAAAACTACTATTTTAGAAAGCATAAGATAAATGTCACTTTTCTCATAACTCATTATAAGATAATGGCTTAACTGAAGCCCTCACTTTATCCTGTCTAGTAGTCTACCAACCAAGCAACTATGCATGCTGTTAATGAAATTGTTTTCCTTCGATATTCTTCACCAATAAGTTCCAATTAAGTTTTCTTTCCTAGCGTCGAATTTTGACAGCAGGCACTCGAGAGGATATTCCACACTGAACAAACAGTATTGATCGCAGATATACATTATCACTGGATGCGCTTAACCAGAGAAAAAGCTGTTTATTAAGTGGAACTTTGTCATCGTGGTTGGTTTTCATCATTAGCACTTCATTTTCACACCTGTGGTTCCTTCATCTTCAAAGATTCAATGCCCTTAACATCTTCGCAGGAGAAATTTTAATTAGAAACAAGAGGTAATGATTCAGCTGTTGGTGCACAGGGCAGTTGATCACAAAGTCAGTCTTTTGAGCCCGAATTTCTTTTCACTTTTGATAATAAACTGCTCAAGGTGACAAATCTTTTACTCGAAATTGCTCTCTCTTAAAAGGCGACTGAATGTCGTACACTAACTGCTTGCTAATAGTATATATATATATTAAATGTTACGCTTGAATGACGTAAATTGCATAAAAGAACATTTTATTCAAAGCGTTAAAAGATGGCCGTCTATCACGTAGTTTAGTTATGTATTTACTACTGGCGTTCGGTGTTCGAATTCAGACAAAATCGAATGTTGATTTTTTAGGTAGGCACTCCTACACTTAAACGATTGGCGTAACACGTACGCCCTACTATCAGTTTTTTTCCATTTAGCCTCGTAATATACTAAGCTATATTTAGTAAATATTGAACTAAAAAGAGATTGGGTTCGTTGTTTTTGTTTAGCGGGTCATTTAATGCAGAAATCTAAATATTTTGAATGGTATTGCATGCTTTCAAATACAAATAAAATGTATTGCTGTTCATTTTGCTTTAAATTGTATTACTGCTAATTTTGCTATAATATCCAAAGAAGAATCAGCAATATTATTGCTCCTGATTTGGCGCCTCGGCTTCAGTCACTTTACCACCACTGTAAGGTTGCTTCTCTGTGTCTTTTCTATAAATACTTTCATGATTAATATCCGAATAAGCTCTTCGCTATGGTACATAGACTTTTTTTTTTCAATTTAAGCACAGTACTAGACTGGCTAGATGTAACAGTAAGTTCTATGCTAACAGTTTCTTTTCTTGCACTTCTCGCTTGTGGAACTCCCTTCCGGCTTCATGGTTTCCAGCCAACTTTGAAAAATTCTAAATGCAATGTCAATCGCTATCTACTGTCCTCCTGATTACTCCTTCATCTTTCCACCCATTATTACTGTTTCTAAATCTTCCGCAATCTACAACCCATTGTGTCTTAGTGGCTTCATTGCCTTTCATGAGGTGATATCGATTAAAAAAATAGCTATTGTTGGTAATTTTGCTATAAACATGTATTGTTTATAATTTGACTATAAAAATGTATTTTTATACTTTCATGGTGTTTGGTTTTTGCTTGGTGGTGGAGGGTCATTATTTGTTACCACCTCGGGTCAGGGTGAACCTAGGCGCAACAGAGATGTCTGTCTATATTTCTGAGGTGAGGTATTGTAACTATTTACATCGTTCAGACTATTGTCCTCATCATTATTGCCATATTCACGATGTTTCGGTCGTTGTACGCTCCGACATTCTTCAGGTGGTATACGTTGGAATTTCGAACCGAACCTTTTATTTAGTCCACGGTAGATTGTTCTAGTTCCACGTGCCATGTCTTTTTTAGATATCTCAGTATCAGTTATTTCCCTTTAGTAAAACCTCTCCAAGTTTTTGTTCCCCCTGCTGTGGTAATGTATTGAACTCACAGTTCTTTTGGATTACTTAAACAACGCTTTTATCCTCTGGGCAATTATTTGTAAATAATTAAGAGGTTGTTCCACGCTCCTCAAAACCTCTTATCTTCCGATCAGACGCCTTGCTACCAGATGTATTTTATCGTCATATCAAGGACTAAAAAAACAGATTGAAAGGCCCGCAGGTTTTATAGTAAGACTGATTTATTCGGTTGCTTTTGTAAATATTTTCCCTTCATTTCTCGAGCAAATATCAAATTCTTATAAGGATGCTTTTTCATTTTGTTCAGTGTATTTTTAGTAATTCTACGGTTCTGTAGCTGTTTGCTTAAAGCTAATTTCCTCTCAGTTCAAACCAGTGTGTCTCTACGGAATTAAACTAAGTTTAATTTCACGTCTTTTTCGTGGTAAAACTTTGATCGTTGCTAGCATAATGTAGAACTTTGAATTTACTAAAAGAAAATACCCAAACGCTTGATGATAATATCAAAGCGATTTAAATTCTTGCTTCCGGGCGTAATCTGAAGCTAGAAAATCTCGAAAGAAAGTGTATCTTGCTTATCAATCCTCTGAAATCAACACCCCCTATAGAAAATGTACTAACCTTCATGTCAAGGTAATAAGATCATGTGATTTCGTAATGTTTTCGCTTTGACCAAAATGCATAAACGTTTTACGGTATATTTTGCGTCCAATGATAGTGCAGAAAGAAGAATATCATGTAATTCTAAAACTAAAATTAGAACTGTTGATTCTTAGATAAAAAGCAATCTTGTAGTAATGGGACCTTAATAATTACCTTAGCTTATAGGCCTTTTGAATGAAAACAAGAAGTTTTCTCATCAGGTCAAAAATATTCATCGTTTCGACGCCCTATATAACGCAAGAGAATATTATGCCATTAAAGGGAAAAAAGGGCTCAATAATGTCGAAAAAAGTCATCGCACGGTGGGGATATATCATCATGTCTTCAATGAAATTTTTCAATAGTGCCACCAAAATATCTATAACTTCAAGCTTTGGACAAAGAACAAAAATCGACAATTCAAGAAAAGAACCTGCCGTCCTTACGTACTTTTTATGAGTTTCACCAAATTCGCGCCAAGTTAAGAACTTCTAACTATACAGAGTCAGTAGGCAACAAAGTTACAGCAATTTTAAGACTTTACGAAATTTTATATATTTTCAAATATGATAAAGCTAAATTAATTTATATAAAATATTTAAGAAAATAAGGAAATAATATATTATCATAACTTTGACATCAGAAATAAAATTAGGTTTTACCAAACTTCAGAGGAAGAATGCAATATTTAATTAATCTTTGTCACTGATATAATTATTTAATTCCTGTTTTTATTTTCTTTTAGGCGATGAAGATAAAGGATCCTTAAAATTAGGGTTCATGGTAACAAAAGGTCAATTAGAGGTCAATGTCATAATGGGACAAGGTTTATCTCGACCTGACAAGACTCCACCACAAGGTAAGTCTCTGACTTCGAATAAATAATGTAGGATGCTTAAATGATATTTAGCTACCCCCCACGAGGGTTACATATGCACAAGGCCGGGTTTAACGTGGGATTTCCCAGCCCGTAGGCTCGGCCAAAAATATTCCCTCTTTGAACCCGCATAAACGGGTTCAGGGGCAGTCAACCACCCCGAACGAGACTCTGCCCTTCGGCGGAGCTTCGTCCGGGTTCCTCTCCCCTCGAAAGCAGAGAGTTAGACTGTTGGCCCCGGAGCCTACATCTGTAGTATGTAGGATGCTTAAATGATGTCAACAAAGGTGTGTGTGTGTGTGTGTGTGTGTATATATATATATATATATATATATATATATATATATATAGAGGGGAGAGAGAGAAGGAGAGAGAGACTGTGTTCTGACCAGTGTATTTCTACATCATAATGCTTAGACATCTATATATATATATATATATATATATATATATATATATATAGGCAGCATGTCTTCATTTAAACATGTTCCATTGAATAATATAGACATATTGTGTCTATTTATTTTTATACTGATGCTTTCCAGTTCTCTAATCAATTTTTTCATGTTAAGATAAAATTCATCAAGGAAAGTGTCGTAGTTTTTTCTAACCCAAGTACTTTTAATCTTTTCCAAGATCATCTTCAGGGATAAATTACAAAGACAAATTTATTGTAACTGCAATAAAATCTGTATTCCGTTGGTGATTTTTCACTACGGAATACAGATTTTATCGCAGTTAAATATGGTGTCTTTGTAATTTACCTCGAAGATGATCTTAAAAAAAGTTGAAAGCATTTGTGTTTTTAAAAAAAACAAAAAAACAAAAAAAAACAACTATGCCACTTTCCTTGATGAATTTCATCTTAACATCAAGAAACTGATTAGAAAACTGGAAAGGATCAATATAAAATTAAGTCTGTCTATATTATTCAATGTAACACACACACACACACACACACATATATATATATATATATATATATATATATATATATATATATATATATATATATATATATATATATATATGTATGTATATTAATCTACATACATAAATATCGATTTCTCTTAGCTCAAGTAACACTTAGGAAATTTTAGAATGTAGGTCTGACCGAACAGTTTTCACCAGCCATTGAATATATACAGCAATCGCTATCACTTGACTTAAAATATTTTTGCCCTTTCTTGCCTTTAAAGGAGTGCCCTTTGCCGTGCTGATGTTGCTACATGCCTTACTTCTCTCACACTGCGAATTTTTTCTAAGCTCTATACTAAACATTAAATCTGTTACGAAATAAGAACTAAACAAAATGAACACAAAACGATAAGCTTTAAAAAAGGACTCGTAACTGGAAAAACCGAATGAAAAAATAATGTTAACAATAAATACTTTTTCACACCCAACCCAGTTCTGCGGAATCAGAATCAACGTTGAGTTTAAGCAAGTGAATGAGCCAATTGGAGTAAAGTGCCATGCAGATTTAAATTTTTCCCACTTGTGACGAATGCAGCTAGCGATTTTTTTGCATGCTAGTTAACATTCGTGTCAGTCAGCTGTTGGCTCTCACGCTTGCCAATAGAATCTTCTTGCCTATTCGTGGCAGCCAGCTATAGACTCTCACTCTGCCCGCAAACCACATGAAAACTGCCGTAGAAGCATGAAAAAATCGATTATTTCCACTATCGATGGGAGTTGGGAAATGCAAAGTCGATCTTGGCCTTTCCGCTAACTTTGTGCATGTAAATTTTGGTGCAAATCTGTCGAAAATTGCGGCCGTGCATTCGTTACACACACACACACACACACACACACACACACACACACACACACACACACATCCTGCCTTTTATAGATAGATAATTACACAGTATGTGTGTATGTGCGTGTTTAAATAAGGTGTGTTTTAGTAGCAAGATTTCTTTCAAACATGTTTGGTTGAATAATATCGGCACTATGTAATTTGGTAAATTTACAGATGACATAAAACAACTAATTGGGTAATTTGAAAAAGTTGATAACAAATTGGATAGACAGAACATATCGATATTATTCAGCCAAATATATTGAAATGATATGATCCTGAAGCGAACAAAGACACTAACACAACAAAATGCCGACGTTCACTCATACAAAGACAAAATCAAAATAAAACTGACGAGCATTCGTAAAATTAAAATAAACATGAACTTTGTTAAATTTATCGGCTAATTTGAAAAAGTTTATAAAAATAAGATACAGAGAAATTATTCAACCAAATATATGCATGTATGTATGTATGAATTGTTAAAAGCAGCAATGCATATTCAAAAGAAGAATTTCTTCCAAAATATAAAGAATTCATATAATAAATATATATATATATGTATGTGTGCGTATATATAATATATATATAGTGTAATATATTTACTAATATTCACCCAAAGCAAGGTCAAAGTGCCACTCAAGGTAGAGGGTTATTTTGTGGCGTTGTATAAACGTAAGTAAGGGCAAGCGTTAGGAGTATACAGTTGAAGTATACTTTATAAAGGCAGGGAAGGTGTATGAACAAACGATAGACGAACTGTATATATATATATATATATATATATATATATATATATATATATATATATATATAAAAACACGGGTCACTGCAAATATAGTACCTTCTATTTTATTATGTTCGTGGGATGCAGATAGAACTTAAGTTTGTGTAAGTTGTTCATATCTATGTCCCTTGTTTCAAAAATCGTTTTGCAAAATGGAGTCAAATCCCAGGACTCGGTGGGCTGTTACTGAGATCGAAGAGTAGATATGAGCACAGTTTGGTGCTATATAACGCATTTTAACAATGATGTACGTGAAAAGTCACGTTTCTGGTGGTTTGGCACAAGCTCTTATGCATCGTTGGCAAAAATGCAGCGCCGATGATGATAAATATCTGGAAAAATTGTTTGGGTTTTTTGGGTTTTTTTTAGCTTTAAACACGGTCTATCCAGCAGTGCTTCCCTTGTCTTTTGTAATTTTGCGTGGAAATTAATTGGAGGCATTACTTTTGGATCGTTACATGTATGTGTGTTTGCGTATACGCATACACTCATTCTCTTTTTTTTCTTTCTCTCTCTCTCTCTCCTTCTATATATATATATATATATATATATATATATATATATATCAACGCTCAGTTATAAATAAATCCACACACTCAACGAAATAATACATACAAAGTAAGTAAAAAGATTCAAATCAATTCATGTTGATCATTTGACGTTTGTCATTTGGGAATATTGATTTTGCTGAATGAGAATCTTTTTCAAGTTTTCTCTTTGTCAAAGAACATCAACTTGTCAAGAATGATTCATTATTCTTGATTTTTCAGCAAAATTATCTGAAAATATAAAAAGAACGGAACGAATAAAGAATAAACATAACATTAAACAGTATTGATAATTTCCATGGAAATTGGCAACCCGAATGAAAAAAGAAAATTCAATAATGTTTTCTAATATTAAAAAAAATCGTTGTTGTTGCTTATGCGATAGAGAAGAATTTGAGTCGTCTTGCTGGTTAATGGCTGATCTTGCTTCAAGTACATGCATTGTGAGAAGTTTTCCACTCAAGAGCAAATCTTATAATCATTTGCGTTGCTTAAATTACAGAACACGCTACGTCTGCTGTATTCATTTCTTTAATGTGTGTACAATCGCAAGAGCTTTAGACTAATACAAAATATCTAGGACGGATTAATTATATCTACCAACAGTTGTCAAAATTTCTTACTTCTAAAATTTTCGATAACCTTCTTTACGCTTAATAAGATTTTTTATAAGGCATATTTTCAGTAGTTTTCAAAGCGGAAATCTGTTATTTCTTTAAGAAATTTACTGATGTGAAAATCTGTTTACATTTTTCAACTTGTATTTTTATATCGATTAATTTTATATTTCGAAGCGTCCTTGATAATTTGTTCTCAAGACTTCCAATAATACGGATGCGTATTTTACTTCGATGAAACAAATGAACAAATAGGCTCACTGGCATTGAAAATGGCCGAAGGTTTGAGGTTTTATTTGAAATACCGATGTTTTAAGATTTACTATTGTTTCATATTAGATAATCTCTTCATTTTAGCTGTTAACCGATTGCCCATAAGATATATATTGTACAGAGAGAACTATGATCAAGACCCTCATATAGTAAAGTGGACAGTAACTGATTTTATCTGAGCCTAAAACAACTGGTGTTTATGACCAGCGGTAGAGTCATCAAGTGAGATCTTTAAAGCAACCAGCAGATGTCCACAAGTATGTAGGAAGAAACAAAATAAGTAACTATATAAGAACTTCTTGAATCAAGTGCCACGCGGCCGGAAGTTAATGAATTCCAGTAGTGGTATTATATACGCCAAGTCACAGTTATAGTAAGTTAGTTACTATCCGAATGTTGACAAGTGACAAGCCATTGATGGAGAGAGTCACTGGAAATCAGAATAGAGATAAACAGAGAGGGGGGACGCGGATTCGCATGCAGTAGGTGTTCTTGCTAGCCAAAGGTAAGATCCGTTAGTCTGTTGTGACAGAAGACAGAAATATCAGTAAAAATGTCAAGTAAGACCCCGAAAACGTGCTAGATGAATCCGTGAATAAAGAGATTAAAAAAAAGATTCATGTTTTCTTTACAAGTGGTGATACTTCGCCTCCTGTTCACTTGTGAACGTACACCGGGTATTTTCCCCAGTTTTTGTTCACACCAATGCAGAGAGAAATCGAAACACATATTGGTATGATGCAGTCTAGTTGGGGAAACACTACGCACAGGCCTCGAATGTGTGCTTACATTCTAGCCATGCGACCTGTCACCAATCTTCCACAATCTAATGACGAAGTTCTCTGCTCCTGATGATGCATATTAACCGTGACTGTGGTGTGAATACTGGTACCCTTGGTGGTCAACGAAATACCATCAAATCACGCGTATAGTGGCTACACAACTTGGCATGGAGTCTACGTAGTGCTGAGGTAGTTGCGTGGATATATATTTGTAGAAACGTTTTAAGTTAATCTATAATTGAGTTGCGCTTCTTTCGGTTGACTGCAGAACATTTAATGAAGTCATATCATGTAAATGTTCCTTACATGTTCAATAAGGTTGAAAAGTGGTAGGTACAATGAAGTACCTGAAGATCCGTCAAATATTATTGGACCCGATTTTATGCCACCTAAACACGATGGTGGCTGCCGTTAACTTGCTGTATAAAAAAGAAAAACGCTAACGGGAAACATAGCGAGCATGAAGGCAAATAATCTGCAACAAAATCTTTATACATCACACCTTTTCACTGGTAATCTTTGTGAGTTCCAACACATCACATTCCATAACATTACAAACTCACTGGGTACTACTATCTATCTGTCATACGGTTTTCCATGTATACGCATCCAAGATGACGGGAACAACCATTGACATTGGATGAAGCGTAGATTTGCCTTTGGTGAGTGTTATTTTGCACAAAGTTAAATTAGCTTGCACAACACACTGCTGAATATGTTCTCATGTAGTTTTGTCTACCTAAAGAACTGAAAACAGGATTCGTTTAACCTAGCAAGACGGTGCTAATCTTCCACGGTCCATAGGGACATCCACTGGATCAGATGAGACAACATAAACGATGCTGTCATATCAATATTGGTAGCCTTGTTTGTCTACGACTACGAAACACCATAGAACGGGGTGTACGCTGTGAAGTACATTGACTGACGGGCTAAGACGCATCAATGTTGAATTAGTATGTGATTTGATGTAATCTTCATCTTCTTTGTATGGGTTCTATCCATGCCAGTTATCGGCCGTTCCTTTATGGCATCGTCCGTGGTCGCCTGCAATACGCCGGAATCCACCTATTTCTGGTATACCTTTACTACTATTACCTAATAAAAGTTAGACTCATTTTCCTTTTAGAGATAAAGTAAATCATTTTTTCTGGGAATCATTCCACCGTCAAACTGTGTTATATCTGCGTCACATGGCTGTCGCTGCTGCACTGCCATAGTGACACTATCGCTTTACATATTCTGTCGCATTCACGTCACTCTGCTGAATCAAAATCAGTCGCAGTTATGATAAAACTATACAGTTTAGTGTCCTTTTATTGCATTTCAATTTATCAATTCTTGAATGCGTGCAAAAATAAAGAAAATTATTGGGGAAAGATTCCATGGGTCACCGTTTGAATAAAAAATGAGAGAAAAGATTGTTGTGTGTTCAAATAAAATATTTATTTAAACGTAAGATACATAAGTTTTAACTGTAATTACTTATCATGAAATGAAAGTTAGAACGTTCTTCTCTTTGACTGTAAGGAAAAGAGAAAGTGGAGTTGGAAGACAAGATCAAGGGAGTCCGGTAGTGCTTTGATCAAAAAGACAAGACGCCGAGGTTGAATCGTGTCACCAGAGGCCTGTGTTTATTTACTGTCGAGAGCTGATTTTATTGCCTATCTATTTTTATTAAATTGAAAATTTGAAGTATGTTTGAAACCCGAAAAGCTGTGCGGAGCCCTTGCGCGGTGTGTTTAATTTTGTCATTTGCTCCTTTGATTTGATGTTGTTCACTTCTGCCTACTCTACAAAACTGTTGGTAACAAAAAGAATCAGTTAAATAAAACTTGTACATAGGCCTAACGGAATGCTTAGCAAATTTGACTCACAGAACAATCGTACCTTGTGTTATACGAAACAGAATTTTTGTTAAAAACTCTTAACAGTCTAAAGGCATAATAAATAATCATGCAGTACGATTCGTCACTGAACAATGGTTGACCCAGCAGAAATGGACTCCTCATACTTTCTGTTATGTAGGAGGATAAGTTTGAATTAAAGGAATGATTTGTCACTGTTTGTGTTAAGAGTATTTATTATAGATAAAGTAATTTGGGGAAAGAATGGTTTACCCGAGTGCATATGATGTGCACATTTAGAATATAAAATAAAATATATAGTGAAATACAAATCAATCATTGTTTATAACAACAGGAATAATTCACCAAAAAACTATGACTTGGTGAAATTATCCAGAAATTAAAATTACGAGTGTTAATAATAATGATAATGATAATGATAAGAAGAAGAAGAATGGAGAGGAGTGAGATCACAAGAAATAGGAGGAGGAGGAGAAGAAGAAGAAAGAGAGGACAATAAGGAAGAGGAGAATGAAAAGAAGAAGAATGGGGAGGAGTGGGATCACAAGAAATAGGAGGAGGAGAAGAAGAAGAAGAAAGAGAGGACAATAAGGAAGAGGAGAATGAAAAGAAAAAGAAAGAGAGAATAAGGAGGAGTATAAGGCAGAAATAGCAATGGTTATAGGGAAAAGTAATTATCGTTAATCCTTTTATAATATTATCTCAATAACAACAGAGCATTTTCACATCCACAGAAGTATTTGAAGATTGTTATTGGAAATTGTTATTCTACTGTTTGGTGACTGGGTGCAATCAACTCTATAATCTGACAATTAGATCTTCCTTTTCTCTGTCTGTCAGCGCTCAATTATGCGTGTTTTACCTGCAATTTTTATCTATCATTTATATTTTTAAATGAACGGGTTTTGCGGCTGAGAGGTAGGTTTGCGCTGACAACAACTGTAAAATATCTGTTTGTTTTGATTTTTGTGTCTATTTATAAAATAGGCCTCATCCTTTCGTTCTTGTCTGTGTAAATTGCGTGCAAATACGTTATGAATAAATATTTACACAAGACGTCCAAAAATAACTTTCTCGTAGCAAATAGATAGGCTTTAAGAATACCGTAGCTGCTGTCCATTACTAATAATTTGCCTTATTGAATTCTGATACAACGATTTTTTCTCTTTTCTTCTATTTTTCTCTTTCTAACATTATGCCTTTGGCAGTTCAGATTTATTGAAAGCATGCATTAAATATTATTGCGCTATTCAAACAAGTGAACGTGGCTCTGATTCTACCGATTACTGTCTACTGTATTATGTCCCTCACCCGGATGTTGCCAAAGTAGACTTTGCACAGAGTGTTATAACGGAGCTTCAGAGATACCAAGTACATTAATGAGTTGAACTGCAAAATAATAGTTACCAAAAGCCGATCCACGCTTCATCCGATGTCAGTGGTTTCCCCGACATGTGGTCGACCCAAATATTTCTTGGGTGTTTATGAGTGAGAAAAAAACGTATGTCAGGTTGATATATAAACGCCCACCCAGAAGGAGAGGTGGTGAGTCTTTCCCGACCTGATAAAATGTGGGATCTACGTTCAGAAAAAAATAACAATCCGTACACTCACTGGCCATCACTAACTGACAAAGTCCGGAGTTAAATAAACAAAAATAGTACATACATGAGTTTTAGTCGCGTGTTGTCATTATTAATATAAAACGATAACGTTTTATTATTAGACTTAAATATTTCGACTGCATCGGTTTGATTTTTAAGCGAGAATTTATCTCGTAATGAAACCGATTTAATGTGGAGGCCTGTCACATGTATATGAGTAGTAACCAAATCCAGTCTCACTATCATTTATGCTCGTTTCAAAGAAAACCACTCATTCTACCTGGTTATTGTAATTGGAAGGTGTTGCCTGGGAGAGAGCTTCCCAAGAACTAAGAACGTTTCATTTGAAACGTGTCTGAAGCCTTCGAGTGATATACAACTGGTTCTGTATTTATGGGTTTCCTTATAAGCGATAATATGACATATAGTTTAATGTTAAACAGAACACGTATAAAAGCTTGTAGAACGAAAATTTCCCAGTGCTCCTAGTGCAGTTATGAAGTGTTTTACGGGAAGTGGCATCTTCAAGAGCCAGACAACGCTTATTTTGTGCCGTGCATTGCCTGAAGCAAGAAAAGCCAGAAAGCGTTAATATTTAACCACGCGCCACACGAGAGCACATGACTGAGTTTAAAGATCCATGCATAGATGAGACCAAAGACCAACAAATAGTCCAATCTTCTCAGCATTTCCCTTTTAGAGATGCCTCACTCGCCAGTGATTAACCCTAGCACTCTCCAGCAAGTGAGGAATTGTATTATTATGCCGGAATAGGCTGTACACTCAGTTACACACTAGACTATTTAAAAAGTCGCGTTCAGGATTAAGCTGTGCTTACCCCGGACAGGACTGGAGATTCTCTATTCACACATTATTAGCGGTGATCCCGAGGTGAACACCTGTGGGCAAGGTGTGCCTGATATGTGCGCGTGTAAGCAAAACCCAGTCGACAGATGTGCACATACATAACCGCCCCAGAGAGCTGTTGGTCTGAATCAAGCCGAGAAGCTCGGCTTGACGGTCGAACTCTTTGCCTCTGAGCAGAGAGGAACCTGGAGGTTGACCAACCCGATCCCGTTTATACGGGTTCTACGGGCATTTTTTTTGGCCGAGCCTACGGGCTCGGGAAACCCACGTTAAACTCGGCCTTGTGCCACATGCAACCCTCGTGGGGGGTGGCTAGATACCAGAGAGCTGTTGAGTAGTCTCTCAGCAGATATCGTGGGGTGCGAATCTAAAGTTGACATATCGGGAAAGACGTTCTGTGGAGCAGCACCACAAACTGGCCGAAAGTAACTGACGAATTTGCTGTTCTTTATACGCCGTGTTCCCACAGGACATAGGCGATCATGGCCCTCCACAATTTCCTGTCCCTTGCAGCGCTAAATAAATCCAGCCATTTCTTTATTTCTAAACCCTGTTGCACCATCCGTTTTCTCAAGCTCGTCAAGTGTGTTATGCGTTGTTTATTGCATCTGTCCCTCTTGCCCTCAATCTGTCCTGTGAGTAAAATGGAGTAAAATAAGATGTAATGAGAAAAATTCAACAAATCTCATTGGTCCATACGTATGGTTATTCTGCAGGAACCCTCACTACCTGAGGGGAAGAACCTCCTAGAATGGATTTCATTACATACCTCAAAGTCAAAAGGCCGATAAGTGCCATTATTTAACTGTCTCTACATTATGGCAAATATCGTAGAGAGTTGATTTTAGATTAGATTTTAGATACCTAAGGTTTAAAATAAATTTTTAAAAATGAAAATTTATTCTTGAAAATTTCTTTTTAGCTTTAATTGAAAACTAAAGGATTAAATTCACTAATTCCAGTAAGTAAAAGTAAGGTTATTTGAGTAAAATTAGCAAATTTAAAGTTAAATTAATCTGATTTGTATCAAATATTACTTATATAAAAGTATAAAAAAAAGTAGTATACAAGCGTTTCTTAACGATGCGTCCTGTTTTTCTCGTGTCTTTATTGACGTTATCGATGTTATTGACGTTACACACTGTTGAAAGTTAGTATGGATGACCAGAATTGGCATGAATTTACGAAATCTAGATGAACGCATTTTTGGTTTTTAACTACCTAGTAATTTTTACAAATTAACATATTTTCAGCAATTATCTAATATTTTATTGACTTTTAGTTACGTTTGAAGATGCGTCATGAAAAAATAACAAAATTTAAAATAATGTAAAAATCTCTTAAATTAATTTTAAAATTTAATAAAGGAGATATCAATGAAATACCATGACAGAGGTAACTCAATAATTTATGGAATGTTATAGTATTTTATTTATTATTAATTTATATTTTTTAATATCTTTTTTTACATTTTAAAGTTGAGACGTAAACATGCAATGAATAATGAATTGCAGACAAACGAATTTCTCTGTCAATAGAGGACAACATTTACATGTGACCTTTTAATAATAATGTCATTTTAGACTTCCATAGAAGCAAAATGGGAATATTTTTAAAAAATTATTATTTTTAAAATCTTCATACAAAACGACTTTTCAATTTTTGATTCGTAAATATAGTTTCCACTTATTACAATATCAGCTAAAAAGAAGAAAGTAATGCAGAATTTTAAACGATTTTTAAATTGTTATAAATTATTATAATTAAAATTTAAAAAAATGAAAAAGTTCTTTCAAAAATTCATTATTCATCGAAATTTTTTCTTAGGACAATAGTGTCCTTAATATAAATTATTTACGAAAGCAATTAAAAGCTTTTCTAATTAAATAATGTCATAATTTTATTGCATTTTTTAGTTTACTATTCAGAGCAGATTTTCGGGAAATGAGTAGTAGTTTGGAAAAAATCTTGATTTACATTCTCCAAGGAAGTCTACTTTTAACTAATAAAAAATTTTTGGAAAGAAAATTTAATTTTGCGATATTTCATGAAACTGATGGTGGTGAGGGAGGTAACATATGTAAAAAAAAAATTTACTAAGATTTTCTAAGAAAAATATTTCAAAAATAAATTCATTCCTTTGTGATCAAATACTTAAAGTTTCATTAAAATCCGACAATTATTTGATTTTTTGCAAGAATTTCCAAATTAATGTGTTTTTCACCTAAAAAGGGGCGGTAAAAAATAATGGTAAAAATTACATCTTTCGCTGACATAAAAAAAAAAAACAAGATTTTTAACCAAAATTTTTTAAATAATTAAAAATACTTTTGTCTTTCGTCTTAATAATAACATAAACATTTTGACGATAAACCTTTGTTTTTATTAAGTGTGGGGCGTTTTTTCATCATGCTATTTTTTTAGCGAAAAAGTGGAGGTACCTGTTTTAGATGGAGTCTATCGCAGATACGTGTGGGTAAAAAGAAATGTGTCAAAGCAACTTCCAACCCCAGCCAAAAAGCATAAAATGTGGCAAAGGGCTATTTTGGTGCCGCTTTAGCGTGTGTCTTACAGATTAGTCCCTACTTTAGTGTATATCCTACCACCACATTTGTCTCCTATATTATTAAGGCATTGTACTGACTTTTTTCTCGATATGTTAAAAGACATACAGAATATTTTTAGCTAAAGAATTCAAATATCTTGTTTTATGAATTTTTAGTCAAATTTCTTATTTTATATATATATATATATTTTATTTTAAATTTTATAATACAACAATAAATAGCATCCCGCCTTCTGTTTTGGATTCCCCCTCCCCTTACCTTAGATAATGTAGGATAGAAATATGGTGGTAGGATACACTGATCGGTAATACATACACTAAGGCGGCATCGATTCAAATTTTAGTGAATTCCTACAAACCTACCCTGTTAGTGCAATAAGAAAGTACAGTTTGTGAGGGGAGGTCTACAGGAACCAAGCTTATTTGTGATATGTCTTGACTGAAGATACAACTGATTCCAGTCAAAAGGACGAACCAATAAAAATGTAACTATATTTTCGTGACTGAAAACTCTAATAATGCTCCATTATATGGGGTAACGAAATCAATGGCTCCTTTAATCTCCTTACTTCGGTCGAATATTCGTGTTAGAAACACAAGTCTGACAGCTAAGAAAAAGAACATTTTATTTAGGTTTCAAACTGACATATGTTTTTCATTTCAGAACTCGGGATTTTCAGTCGCCATTCTGTTATTGATCAGGAATAACAGTAATCGGTAGACGAATGAGTGTGTGCTAATTTGTAGTTATGTTTCTTTGTTTTCATCATAAAAAAGAATTGTATAGGCTTGAAAACTTTATTTGTTTCATAAATTTTAATTAGAAACCATGAATTGCTAAGACATGTATCTACATGGAATAGACTGACATCTTATATCTTGAACAATCTGAATAATTCGGTTCAAATTGATGCGATTTTTTAATCAAATTCTTATAAAAAGTCGAATGTCCATGAGTTGTTTTTTCTTAGATATTCCGTTTCTTTAACATACACTCTTCGTTTAGGAGATAGAAAAATATTCAATGATAAATCAGCCGATTACGAAAACGAATTAAATTTCGAGACCGTAAAACAAATCTAAAACTTTGAAGGATATTACTTTGAAATGTATGAAATATTTTTTACATTTTTAATAATAAAATCCATTCAATATAAGGCTCGAGAATACCTCAAGGTACAGGGTTACTGTTAAAATGACTATGATGAATGCATTTTGTGATATAAATGAAATAGATTATGAGGATAAAGAAGATAAAGGAAAACTGACCTTTGACCTGAAGAGGTTAAGATATAGTGTTCAGGAAACATCCACGTGGGAGTCTGTTCCACAAAATAAAAGTTCTTGAGAAAACTCTGAGTGAAACTTTCTCCATACATTTAAAATATGGAGGAAGTGATGGTGATTCAACTCCATGGAAGTAGCGTAGCGTGTCTCCGCTGTAAATATTTGAACTGGTAGAACTAAAGAATGACGCTCATTTGAACATTTGCCAGGGAAATAGCAACAGAGGTAGAAATAGTAATAACGAAAGACTTGCAACGATGCATATATGGAGAAGAGGTTTCAAAGTAGGTAAGAAAACTTTGCCTACAAGATTGTGTAAACAATTTTAAAGGTTAGGATGTGAAGACCGAGCAGCTACAGCCCATTTATGGTAGCTATATTCCATTTTTGGTCTAATCTAATTCTTGTAAAGACAAAATTCCACAGAAGCAGTCAAGTCCTTCCTGGAGCGTTAGAATGAGATGACCATTTTTCCAACACTAGTAATAATGACTCGTATATGTATTGGTTCCATTTGATGTATTGATTGTATTTGAGACCCAGTAAACGTCCAAATCCTGAAGTCCCATTGACAGTAGAGTAAATGTGGCGCTTCAGACTTACCTGCTGAAATATGTAAAAAAGCGATTTCCTACGAGCTTTTTTACTACGTCAAACCTACATGTCTCTGGATTATCTTTTCAGCATGAATTGAAATTAACTGACAATTATCAAGAACAAATTATACACAAAAAGAAAAGGGACGGGGAATACACAAAAACACAGAAAGTAATCAAAGGATGACATATGAGACAGAAAACTCAAAAAAAAAAATTGTTAAATTGATCTCATCATGAGCCTGCTATTTTACCCGTTTTCTATAATTAAATATCAACATTTGTTTTAATTCTACGTGTCCCTATGGTGTACAAACGTTAGATCAGTTATATCACACGCGCGCATGCGCATATGCTTCGTGTGCGCTAGGAATTTGAAAAAAATATTCATTTAGCGGTCAAAAATAGAAGATGATCAAACGTAATTTCTTTCAGGGGTATCAAAAATATTAGCAGCATCCAGTCTGACATAAAGAAATAAAAAGACAGAGATTTTGCTTGTGGCACGAGCCGCCAGCCATGGCGTTGCAGAAAGTAGCCAGGTTCTTAAAAGTGACCGGATGGACAGGAGGAATAACGGTTGGCTCTGCGCAGACCCCACGGAAGCCTCAACAGTGATGCACACTGTCCTCATCGTCTCTGATTGTCCTCAGGGTCAATGACATCTCTCCTTCATCGACGTAGTAAACAACCCCTGGATCGTAAGGTGGCCGTACCTGTTCTTGCAAGATTCGTTAGCATTGTATGGAGAGAGTGACCAACCAGCGGACTCACAATATTGAAAGCCACTATATACGTTGCAATTAACGTGATGCCCAACCTCATTCGAACATTTAGTCAGTTCTGATATCCCATCCTGGTCACAATCAATGCTAAGACAGTTTTTCTAAATAATATTTTTTTTTCAGTTTTTCTGCAATCTCTTTGTTTTCTATTGATTTATTTTGATTCTCCCTATTTTATAATTTGTTCTCAATTACCCGGTTTACCCTGTACGTATTCTAATAGTAATGGTACTATTAACCGTTTCCTTATAAAGAAACATTCGTCATTCATTAACCGAGCAGCCAGTGCTACCGTCTGTTGAAATGTATAAAATCTTTCTATTGAAAGAATTTTTTTCGGGAAAATCGATTTCCCAAGTCCAGTAACTGTTATCGCTCTTCCAGTATTTATGGGAGTTTCCTTTCTAATCTTTTTTGGAAGTAGTGTGGAACGTCAACTTCTTGATTATGTCATTTTTCTCTTCGAGTTACATGTGGTATCCATTTTAGTTTTTGCTACTGTTGATAGTCCTCAAGTGATGTAATTTCTCTTATCTGGGACGGTTCTTTGTTTTTCTGTAGCGCCAGTCCACGAGGTCCGAAGAAGGATGGTCCTCGATAAAACCTACAGATTTCATTCGCTGGGAGCTATTTTTAATCGTTGATCTGATAAAGCGGGTTGTATACAACTGACAGTTTAGATATTTATGAATGAGTTTGCTATTATACATGACATCCATGTGAAAGTTTCGATTTGGCGAGCTTATTGAAGAACATGACTCGAGCTCTTAAGTTAATATTTTGGTTTTGTAGCAACTTGTGGTTCTGTGAGAATCTACCCTATTCTATGTTCAGTTTCCTTACCTCTTATGCTAAATTATAACTGATCCATACGCCTTTGTATTTGAAGTGTTTAGTAGCAGTTACTAAACGCTACTCGGCCTTCCCAAAAATGACATAGAACAGTTAAACAAATATGTCATTCATCCGACTGTGCAATACACACATGTCAGCCATATCGTTTCTCAAGTTTCATTAACACTTCAATTCAGAAATGCTGATGTTTGGTCAATGAAATACTGTATTTCAGAGTTGAGTCAGACCGAAAACATTTCAAAATTCCTCGTATAATTACTAATGAATCAAAGCATTGCAAATAGTAGCCTGTAAAAAGAATAATATCTATTGTCTCGTAACAAAATCACCTGTTAGTTTCAGAAGTATATAATCTCGCCTCGAGTACCTCATTATGATGTGTTCAGTGCAACAATGATAAACAAGGAGAAAAAATTGATTGACTTTAATAAAAACCAAATTGTTGTGGTTAGACCATTTCCCAAACGAGATGTTCACATTCAGTTGCGAAAATTTTCCAATCCTCATAAAGGCCAGGATTTATCACTACAAAAAGTGAATAGAAGATACTTGCTACTACTAAGAGCCATCAAAAGGCCTACAGTGGCACAGTTTGCACATAGATTTGGTCACGACGACTGAAGGAGTGCGTCACGTTATATGAATCTTTATTGCGTGTAGGACTTTCAGAGTCTCAATGCGGACCAATATCCATCGCTAAAAATGTCTTCATTACGTACGCGAGCGTTGGAACTGGACAGTGAATCAATTGAAGAATGTCCCCTGATTTGATGAGTTTTTTGTTCTCAGCAATGTATATATGCGCTATATTTCTAAGGAAGCTATGACCACAGATTGCATTGTGGGAAAATAACAAGATATTTGGGCAAGTTTTCCTAACAAGTACTTGATCCTATACTTCATATAGAAGGTACTTAATTGCGTATTCCTAAATCAACATCATTGAAGACAACGTATAGCACTTCTTGATATTCTACAAAGGAAGAGAAATTTTAGCAAGACAATGCCTCTTTCCACATTTCAGGATTTGTATTGAAATGGTTCCAAGAAAATTACGATGAATTCTCAGAGTTATTCTTGCCACCAAACACCGCAAATCTCATTCCTATTGAGCCTTTATGGAAATTGATGAACCAGAAAATTCCTTCTACAGTATCCCCACCATGAGCTGTTAACATGGCGTTGAAAATCTATTCACCTACGAAAAATTGATATTATTTGCAACGAACCTCAATTCCAAACCGAATATTTTCAAAAAGTCCCTTTTTTGCAGCCATGCTATCTATACTTATAATGGACCAATCTTATGTATATTTCGGTGATGAAATGGTTAGCGGCTCGAAATGTGAAATTGGAGTGCTGAGTTCGAATTCCAGTTGGGTTCGTTGTATCTGGAAAAATCATTGTTATTTTCAAAAGAAATTGCTAATGCAATATTCACTCACAAAAACATAAAATTAATCTTACAATCCAAAACATTTTCGGCTTTAAATAACCCACAATTGGTTGATAAGTTGTAATGTAAATCAATCAATCGATCAATCAAAACCCAAATCTTTTCCAGTTCTTAATCTCTTCAAATCAAATGTCCCTCATTATCTATCCCCCTAATCCTTGTAAACATCACTTCCTACAACCTCTTCTTTTATTCATATCACACACATCGTTTGGTAACTCTTTCCTTCGATTGGGGTAACTTTAGTATAAAAATATACTATACGTTTCACGTCGAAAATAAAGTTTTTAAAAATCGTATAATGGTCGTGATCTAATTTCAGCGTAAAAAGCGAAGGGAAGTCATCTTTTTTTCGGGTAGGTGATCGATATAAGGTGCAATCGAGCTTAAATAATACAATAATTAATCGATATTAATAAAGTTTGAGGTTTTAATCGAGTTAAATGATAAATTAAAACGTTTCCACGAGAAACGTAAACAAATATGGCGAAGGTCGGTCGATAATCATCATCCTGGAAATGATGTGAAAATTTTAATTAAATCGGAATTTGAATTAAAATGTTTTCCTTGATTTATTTCATTGTGTGGATATTTAACAGAAGAACATGGATTACGCGGTTTTGTCTTTTTCAATAAAAATAAATATTGTAATAGCCAAGCCAGTAAATCTCTTCGTGTAATTTTTAAATAATATTAATGTGAGTTTGTGTGTGTACCCGGTATTTTACCCAAAATGTAAGAAATAAACGCATACAACCATATATATTCTGAATCAGCATCATGCAAGCTTTTATAACATTTTTTTTACCTACCACAATTAAATTAATATTGCAAAAGAATCTTCTAAAGGTCATTTTTCACTCAGAATCTAACTGCGGATCAAATTTGTAGTTTCAATTGAAATTGACTCAAAATTCTGAGGTAAAGACTTGAAACATATTTTTATGCTTTGGTCAAGAAGAATTTTATTGCATGCATACATATAGTGGCTGCCGAGTATGACCATCACTGACATGTCCAGTCCGTCAGTTAAACTCTCCCCCTTCCACAACACTGCATTCATTTGTTGTGTAAATGACAGTGGCTCATAAAAGCAGCCATCAATCTGCATTTATTGTTACATATGTGGCATGTCAAATCATTTCCGGGTGATGGAAGTTTGAATACCATCACTTCCAATGTGTCTTTTTATATCCCTTGTCAGGCTCGACCTGGACTTGCACACTCTAGTGAATTTTGGGCATTCATAGCATGCCATTACAAAATCGTCTTGTTCAATACACTGTTGATGTTGGTGTGATTTCTGGTGACTGAAGAGACCTGTCTTGGACAAACATCCAATTGCATTGGGCACATGGCCACGTTGGCACCGCATGGCATTTCAGGGATCCCTTCTGAACCTCTGTCTTCAGTTCTTCATATTTTTGTGATGTCTCATGGAAGATCTTGACGCCATCAGCAATACCAATTCTCCAAGAAACCCGGTCTTCAGGTAGAGTCTCCCTGTTATTCAGACCAATATTGCACTTGTATAGTAACTCTTTAACGCAAACCTACATGCATACATATATATATATATATATATATATATATATATAGTGTGTGTGTATGTCTGTGTATCTTCTAAATAAAATTATATGCCATTTAAAGGATGCTCGCATGTAATTTACATATAATATAGAACAACAGGGAAGTGCGATTTTCTGTATTCTTTTTCTGTTATATTAAAATATTGGTTTTTAACATCATTTGGTTACATTTCAATGACAACCTACCTTTTCTCCGTTTCTGTTCCGTTATATTACGCGGTTAGCTCGTCTGAGATGACGTCTGAGACAAGCTCTTTAAATTTGGTAGTATTTCTTATGCATTCAATGGCTATATACTCACAGAGCGATGAATGCTTTACACATTTCGCTTCCTTTTTTGTAATTTTCGATATTTTAAGACATTTCTGGTAGAACAAGGCTTATCAAAATGTTCGGCTCGTATTTTAGGCGCTTCGTTTTCTTAAAAATGTCTTTTATTCACTTGAACGCTGTCCATTCGGTTGTTTTTCCGTCTTATAATTTCTTGTTTTATGTTGTATTTGCTTTTAATTGCTTGACCTAAATATACGAAGGACACCTTCTTTTCAATTATCAAGTCTCTTATTTCTATATGTTTTGTTGAAGAGGTTTTGTTGAATTCATATGATATCATTGGCCAAGCTCAGATATTTTAATTGTTCTCTGTTGATACTAATTATTTCTTTTGAATTCCATTTTCCTAAATATTGCTTCAATGTATGCATTGAATAGTGACGGAGTTATGGCGTCTAACTGACGCTCGCCTGTGTTAATAGATATTGCAACCGATATATATTTACGGTACGGAAAGTGTTCATCGACGTTATAAGAATGAATTCATATCTAGTAACTCAGAAGTTCACTTCCTTCAGAAAGAAGTAAATGAATTCCTTAATTAAAAGATTATTTTTTTTATAAAAGACCCTGGACTAAACCCTGGAAAAAATATGTGTTTTATATCTTCTAGCGAATCAAGACTATTTTAAAGGGCATTTTATGAGTAAGAAACAGTAAAATTTCATTAGAAACGATGAAAATGTGCGGAACTGCGATATAATATCAACGTTCGTATATGCAGTTAATACTGCACAGTTTCATCACAGGAGACGATATGTAATTCTACAGAAGGATGTTGTGAATACCATAAAAGGAGCATGTGGGCAACGAGAAATATTTACAGAAAATGGTAGCCAAAAGAACAGTTGAAATTTCAGGGACACATAATTAGGAAAGCGGACATGGACAATTTGACATTCACAGGACATATTATTGTAGGCATTGCCAACAATAATATGGACAGATGGAAACAGCGAGCAACTATAATAGGGGCAGATGGAAACAACGAGCAAACTCCTTAAGGAGTTTCTGTAAAAGGATGGTAGAACAGGGACTGAGAGTGATAATAAGAGGACAAACATTGCTTAGAGCTACAAAATATAGGAAGTTGTGGAGAGCAATGGTCGCACTGAAGAAGCACTGCGCATAAAAGATGAGTCACGCATCGATATTCATCGGAAATGCTAAAAATGAGATTTTCCAGAATTCAGCTTATTTTTAAAATATTTTGCTAAAAATTTATTTTTGTAAATTTTACCGAGTTAGATTTAACCGAATCTACAGCCCCCCCCCTTACAAATGAGTTAACTTTAAGTTGACGCATTTTTGTGTGTGTTACTTAATTAATAATTAAAATAGTTCACTTCTCTTTTCTTCAAGCTATACTCCGAGTTTCAGGTAAATTTTCATTCAATCCTCAGCAGACTTTTTGTTAGCTATATAGATCAAGCGCTCACAAAATAAGGAACATTGTTAGAAAATGCGATTCTTTATTTCATCTTGCAGTAATTTCAAGAGAGTCGGAGAGACATAGAAAATGCTAGGTAACTTGAGATAAACAGATTAATCCATTCCCCAGAACTTTTAAGTAACAGTGCTTGTTCGCACAATCGAAATGATCAAATACGAGATCATATAACTATATTTTATATAAGTACAGATATATTGTATAAACTTGTTGGTTCATAAACTGAACCCACGCAGATATTATTATATTAATAAGTACCATTCAGTTTTCTATTTCTGATGGCAACTTTCTATATTTTGTTTTCAGACACTTATGTGAAGACATACGTCATGCAAGGAAACAAAGTCATGCAAAAGAAAAAGACAAGTATTAACAAAGATGGCGCCGATCCGAATTATCGTGAGAAGATTAAATATTCTGCCTGCAACGCCCTCGGGCGGCATATGAAGGTAAGTATATTCATCCAAGTCGGTCAGACACTTGATGAAATTTCAATAGTGAAATATTAATTTGGCTATTCCGATCGTTTGGAAGCGGCTTATCCCACACCTCATTCTGATTAAATTCTTAGAAAGTTAGGAATAATCTTCTTTGGAAATGGAAATCCTCGAAAGATCTCTAATCGTCTTAGAAAGATTTAGATCAAAGCCGCGAGACAAATCCGCTATAACATTGCATCAAAGCAATAATTTCCAGGCTACAATACAACAATGAATGATATTTTTATTATAGTATTTTACATCGCTACACAAAAATTTCTGTGTTTCGGAACTTTAAAATTGTTCTTCATCAGGCGATGTTAGATAACTTATGATGAAAATGATTTACTTGGGAAATCAGAAACAATTCGGTAACTCATTTGAGAGTTAAAAGGGGGGCGGGAAACCAAGACTCCAAAATTAAAAAAAAAAAAGTTTGTGGGCTTGTCTTGATTAACCAATCAAAAGACGGATCAAAGATGAAATAGAAAAATGAAAATAAGGTTAGACAGTAGGGGTAGGTGTGTTATTAATCCAAGTCTAGATAAGTTAACATATTAGATACATCCAGCACAGACGACATTTTGTTACGAATCTAAAGTTGATACAGTGAAGTAGACAGAGAGTTATATTTAACAAAAGGTTAATTTTAAGCAATTTCAAGATTATTTTTTTTAATTTTATGCTTCAGAACTATCTTAAAGGGACATCTAGTGTAATTAAAACATTTTTGTATATATTTTGAACCCAAAATACGATACTTATTATGTTGAATGGGCTATAAAAGATGGCAATATTATTGAAAAATCAAATAAATAAATAAATATTATATGGGCCATTATATATTAATAAAATAATGGATATGTAATTATAATGCGTAGATTTTTATGAAAAATTCTATTAATTATATTTTAAAGTAAACATTATACAATACTTACAAATTACTGTTAAGTCATTTTTCTGATTTAGGAGAACTTTATTTTTAAGAAACTTTATTTTCATGCAAATTTTCATGAAAACACAGGGGGCATGGGTCATTTAAGAAGTTACAAATTCTCGTTATTTTTAATATTTTTCATTTTATGGTAGGGGTTTTTATTAATTTTTTTTAAATGCCAATAATATTTAGAGAGGGATGTTCGGTTGGGGTACACATTGTTGTTAAATGAAGATATATACAGATACCACCTCTGTTTAAAGGGCTTTTTTGTACTGCCAATATAAAATTTCTTAACATTCGGGTGTTCAGTAGATGAAATGGTAAAAAATTGATTCAGTAAGATTTTGCAATGGACAATTTATAGGATTTCTGCAATTACATAACTTATTATCATTATTATTGATTTCTGTTTTGGAATTACTATTGTTATTTTGATTTAAGTGTTGATTTAAAATTTGATTATTATGTTTTTAATAATTTTTTCTAGAATATCAGTACAACAGTAACTTAATTCAAGCGTACTTTTTATTGAAAATCTTGCTTAGATTATTATTACTAGGGAAATGTTTCTCAATCAAACCGAGAAATGTCTGCTTTAACTTAGTGCTAACTATTTGGTTAAATGGGGGGTGTACCAAATGATTATTTTATTTCTATTTTTTTCGTGTTATGATTATTGTTTTCTGTATTTTGTAAACACAGCGGTAACAATTTCTTTTTCGTAGATAGATAGATAGATAGATAGATAGATAGATAGATAGATAGATATTAATAAGTTGAGATAGTTAAACCTGAAGTTAATCTGAAGCGTAATACCAGAATGCGTACGTGACGTAGCGGTTGTCACCGTGGAAAGTTGACTTGGCGAACAGAATTCAAATTGCGGACGATAGTGTTGCATTCACTTTCGCATAAATACACTTAGGAAATGTACGAATCCTTCTCTTCCTTCCCTCCCCACCTTGTTGTAGCGTAAATAGCAAGGACAGCTGCGTTCTCTATCCTTGGGTGGCAACCAAAGAGAAAGGAATCTCCGAATTTCAAAACCTTAGAGAAGGCAACTGGAAACCACTTCACTGTCTTTTACAAGAAATGATGACATTTCGCAGATAATAATACAAAAATGAATCTATGGAGAGCTGTGGAAGCCTACGTCCTGAAAAGATATGGTATTTAGACTGTTAGAATAATAGCACTCGACAAGTGGCTGGCCTAATGTCCGTCAGAATGTTGCACCATGTATTGCTTTTAAAGATTCTCATATGCGTACACATTCTTAAAGAGACATTTTTATTATTATTTTCTCTTTTTGTTGATATTGGAAATTAATTTTGGTTTCCGTTTATTTGAGGTTGTTCATTCAGAGTTTGAAAAGAAAGATACATTTTCCAAGTCTGCTTTAAGATTTAGTTGCATTAAATTACTGTATCGACAGATGATTATTTTGTTTGTTGGTCTGCATTAAGAGCAGACATTGAAATAATCCGTGATTGTACCAGGAAATAAACACCACTCGAATAATGACTACGTTTTATAGCTGCCATTTCCAATCGAAACTTTGTTTATTCTATCTATACATTCATTGCTACTCCTAAATCTGTTATTATCCTATTAAAGTCGTGCTTTTCCCTCGCTTCGTTAGTTAGCACGACCGTTGTGTCCTGTACCTCATAAATAATGGACTCGTCCGCGTTTTGATCGCGTGGAAAGAGACGAAAACATTACTTCGTTTCACTGAGAAAAATAAATAAAGAAAGAAAGAAAGAAAGAAGACTGAGGTGGAGAGAGAGAATCAGATTAAGCTGATAAAAACAGATACTACACTTTGATTTCAGCCGAGATTGCCGAGAAACTCGTAGTTTTCAGTATGCCAACGTAGCTACCAAATGTGGCACAAGGTCAGTTTAAAGTGTGTTTTATGGCAATACCGTGGAAAAATTGACCAACTCTCTCGACACTCTTCTTTTTGAGGATGCCCCAGGCGCCTGGCAATAAACCCATTCCCCTCTCGAAAGAGAGGATGGGGATGGGGGCTTGGACTTAAAATTATTTGAACCTCCTCAAGTCAAAAGGTCGAGAAACGATAGCGACCACAATAAAATCGCCATTTTTTTTTAGGCGCACAGTATCGAACGACGAAAACCGAATAAATAAATAAATAAATAAATAAATAAAACAGTTACCATAAATAAAATAACATTGTCTTGGCGGTTGTAAATTCAATCTCTGCACCAGGTAATGTAGATAAATTACTTATACATGTTTAGTGGAAGAAAAGTTCAAGCGACACAAAGATTGTTAAGTATTAAAGAGTATTAAATATGGAAAGCTGAATGAAAACAATCTAACCCCACGTTGGGGAAGAAATTAAATCTATCAAGGATTTTAAATACTTTAGGAAACTACATTGCAAGGTCGAAAAACGACATGCCCACGAGAATAGAAAAGGCTTGGGTGCCCTTAACAAATTTAAGACGACATGAAAATCGGATCTCCTTCATCGGACCCTTCCATACTACCATTGTCTATGGCTCAACCGCTTGGAGAAAACACGAAATAGTGTTCAAACTCTCCAAGCTCCCTTTAACAAAGCGTGTCATAAAGGAGGTCTATGGTACAATTCTTCCCATCGTACGGAAGCATGGTTTAAGATTTGTAGTGCACCATAAAAAAAGAATTTGTCGTTGATGTACTGCTAAGACAACCAAGTGATGATAAAACTAGTAGAGAATGACCAGCAAAAAAACCCTTTGTCTAACAATTAGGATGCAGAGTGCAATATTGAAGAACTGGAGATTCTCACGAGCAAAATGGAGGAGTAGTGGTTCTGTATCTATGAATGGCGAGCAATTTCAATGTAGTAGTAGAAATTCTTACAATAATATTAAGTGCAACAGACACCTGAAGAAGTCCAGAATATACAACGGTCGAAAAGTTGTGAATATAACAGTCAATATTAGTATAATAATCTAAATAAAAAGTTATTATACTAAAATGTTAAGCAAGAACTCGATTCACCGATTTTCTTTTCACGATTGGTAACCGTTGTGCCACTATGGGTTAAAAAGTTCGGTCATTTCTATACTTCAAACGTTATTTTTAGCGGATACTTTCACTCCCGGTTGCTCCCTGTGTCTTAGTGGCATTGTTGTCTTGCTTGGTGCGAATTAATAAAATTTTTTTAAAAATTCTAAAGAATTAATGGATTTATTTTTAATCCGACATTTTTATTACTTATTACGATTATTTTTAATGGATACCAAAGATTTTTTAACATATTGACTGCCAATCAGTTAACTCGGACTTGAGAGTTATCTCGTGCCGACCACGAGTTATCTCGTGCCTGGCATTTTCTGATACATTTTCATCTGCTGGCGTCAACAACGAGTTTGTTTGCAGTGATACTTTTAGTATGAGAACGACATGAAGACTTCAGTTGAAGCTAAAAATCAACTCATAAAACTTTTTATTACCTAAAATGGGCGCGTGAATTAGATTTTGTAATTGACCTCTGGCAGTCAACCTGTTAATTAATGTGTCTTACGGCTACCCGCCTGTTCTCTATTGCATAAATACTATCGTTATAACGGCTCAATTTATTATCTTTATTGCCATGCATTGTTGATATTATTATTATTATTATTATTATTATTATTATTATTATTATTATCACTGCTTTCCGTTAAATTCACTCTCATTCTTTCTTTTTTTTTCAGATTAATGTTTGGGAGAAACATAAAACTTTCGACAAAAAAGTTTGTTTAGGTGAGATTGTAATAAAACTAGAAAATTTAGATCTGAGTAAACATACCGTCGGTTGGTACCAGCTTTTCAATACGGGAGCCACAGAAATGAGCTCCGACGAAGCTCTTTCTCATTGGTGAGCGAAAACTAAGGTTAGTTTTTCATTAAACCAGTCAAAACCAATAATTTTTAATTTTGTTTATATGACGTCAGGGCCAAAACCACGCCAAAAGAGATTGTAACTGAAATTGAACGCTAACATAAGCATTGTGACGTCACTAACAAAAGTCCATTTTAAGCGGTTGATTCAGACGACCATTTTGTTGTCTTTTTTTCTGTTAAGATAATAAGATTTGAACATTCAATACCAATATCATCATTATCATGTATGATGAAATATTTTTTGCAATATAGAGTTTTTATGATGGTGCTCAAAGATATGGCGTTAATCTCCAAATGAATCTAAAATATGAAGCTAATGACGAAATGTTCCGTTGTTATAAAGCTATAGATCAAATCATTTCTTCAAATTCGTTAGATTTCAGATCGTTAGAATACAAATTAACCAAGAGACCCATAAAGGCCTCCACTGTATTTTTTTTTATTATTGCCATTGTTATTATTATTAGTTTTTGTTGCTGTTGTTGTTGCTGCTGTTTTTATTGTTGTTTTTGTTGTCACTGTTTGGTTTTCATTGGAGTTTAAATGAGAGTAAGTCTCTTCATAATTCCACAACACACTTCTATATTCTAGGTTACTAGCAGTGCTGTCGTCTGGGTGGCCTCAATTCTTTCCTGATTTTTTAAAATTCTTTCAGATTTAGTCTCTGGGCGGCTAGAACTGGGAATTCCACTATCTGATATTATTTCCCTTTTGTTTACTAGTACTACTACTGGATCCTGTCTTCTGGTCTGCATTGGACGATACGTTTGAATCTTAAAGTTCCAGATTTATGTGTTTTGTTCTCTGGGACATATTCAGTTCCATGTGCATACCAGTGGTCTATATAATCAAACTGCAATGCTTGAACAGTTCGCAGGAAATAAGTGTTCTGCTCACCCATGCCTTGTATCCTTTCTAGGTTGATTATTTCTTCTTTATTGCCATCATTTGCCTTTCTTTTGTGTTAGGATTGATAGATCTTGGTCTTTATGTAGCCGCTTCTTATGGCATTGTTTTGAACCAATAATAAGATCACTTCAATTTCTCTTTTTAGGTCACACCGGCGTAGCCATGTTCCTATCGATTTTATCTGTTATTCTCTCAATTTTTCCTCTGTACGGTCTATAGAGTTGTTATCGTTTGTTATTATTATTATTATTATTATTATTATTTGTTATTATTATTTACCATTAACTTGTAACATTGTTAATTTGGCTGTTCACATCATTATGTAATTGTTATTCTTTGAGTTTCTGTTTAATGTTATCAGTAATATAATGTTTTGATATTGATTTGGTATAAGTTCATTGTCTATCTTATATGAAATTATGTATTAATATACTTATTCCAATCAATATCAGTATTATTATCAGAAATTATTATTTTTATTATCACAGATCTCGTATTTATTACAACTACTATTATGATTTAAAATATCATTATTTTATTTGTATTCGCATTATTTTCATAATAATGACTTCTACTTTTATGTTCCTGAATATTTGTAATTTTTATACATTTTGTTTGGTGTTGTTTTGCATGTGCGTTGTTTCATTCACGAATTCTTGTTAATGAACAAAAGATAACGAAAGAATTAATTACATGATTTTTTTTTTAAATGAAAATCATTTAATCTAACGGTTAATATTTTCTTTAGACCTTGAGATGAAAACAAATCTTATATGAAAACAAATCTTATATGAAAACAAACTGGCTGAATGCTCAATCCAGTGTGATAAAAAAAAGAAGATAATCTTAGATCATAATGAAATTTATTTTGAGCCTTTTTCATTCGCGTCTTTATAAACGACTACATATTGTTTTTCATTGAAACAAAAATATAGAATCTTTGGTACTTTCCGATTTTACTGTCACTTTTTTTTAATACGCTGACTGACTTGGTTAAAAATAACACGGTTGGTTCTTAATTCAATGAATTAAAACTATTATCGTAAAATCATCAGGACATAAATATAGTAACCTTCACTGTAAAACTGTACAGGGTAACGCTGTACCAACTGATCAGATATCAAATTTACGAGGCACAAAGACTTCGAATCTATTTTTACAAGGCATCAATAATTCAGAGAGTATTCTACACCAAATGATAACTTAGAACTTATTTTTTCAAGAGATTCACATACATACATACGCGCGTACATAAGGAGATATCTAGCTAGCTAACAAAGATCAGCGTTTCTCAAATGGTGCATCCGGGCGCACTAATGCACCATGAAAGGTTATCAGGTGCGCCCCACCCAAGTTAGCAAAAGAGTTAATATGAATTATTTTTATATTTAAAAAATCTTTATTTTTAAAAAGATAGAGAGACATCAAACACTTAGTTTTCATATCTAATCAAGTCGTTGGTATTTTAAACTGGATGCTAAATTTCTTAATCTTTAGGAACGAGTAGATAATCATTTCCTGTTTGCCTTCCTCAAGTGATTTAAATCAGTCATTATCTTCATAAATCCCTTTAAATGAAAATTGTATCGCTAATCTTTCTAAGTCAAAATTTCAGATTTTCAAATTTCATGAATAATTTTGTCTTATTAAAATTTAGAGTGCATCCCAGAGTTTTAGTTATTCTACAAGGGAGCCCTGAAGTAAAAAAAAAAAAAAAAAAGGTTGAGAATCACTGAACTAAATAATGAATAATCCGCTACATTTAACTTGCATTTGTAAATTAAAGACGACGTGTTTATCCGTGTTTATTAAATGCATTTCATTTATGGCAAAACATAATTATTTATACTGTTCCTCATTTCCCTATTTTTTACCATCAATGAAACTCGTTCCAACGAACACATTGATAGGCGCACCTATTCATATATATATTATATATATATATATATATATATATATATATATATATATATATATATACATATATATATACACACACATATTGTATGTGTGTTCTAAATAAGCAATAAATCAGTTGTTTTATTCAGCTAACGTGTTTACGATCGAAGATATGCAGACACAAATGAATAGTTCTCTGCATACGTAAACACAGCTCGAGGATATCAAAATTCATCGAGTAATTCTTGAAAAACGGTTTAATAAACTTCATAATACTGTACTGACAATGTATTGCAAAATAACTTGAGTCATTATCGTTAAAACCTTGTTTACTACAAGTTCTGGTTTTACAACCAACAGTTCTATTTTTAAAAGAAACACTTAAAAACAAGTGTAAAACGCTTTCATATTTCGCTCCTGACCAACGATAACAAATGATCAATATGATTCTCCTGTGTGTATTAGAGTCATCGGATTTTCTAACTAAAAACTAATGTTTTCCAAGGATCGAACGGATAACTCCTAAAAAATTATCCAGTGGAGCAGCAATAGATCTTTATATTCAATTAAAAATATTCGAAATATATACATTAAGTAATGTTGCCGTCTTAGCTTTTTTTTATCCTAAATATTACAGTTATTAATATTAAAAAATGTGTTGACTGCTAGATTCCTAGTAGAATGTGCTTCTGTGTTGAAGGAAGAAAGAAAGACGTACGTGCAATAACTTTTATATCAAGAAATGTTTATACATAAGTATCTTCGCGCTCTGTAAAATATATATTGCTCAAAAACTATTTTGCATACAAAAATAATAAATATTTTTGTCAATACTCACATGATGGGTAAAAAAAATAACATTTCGCCATTGGTATCATGCTTGGCTTGTTATTACCCCTGTGTTTTAATATAGAACGCGTTGCTGAAGTTCTCTTTCATTGTCTTCAAGGTAGCAAAGCACAAACTTCACATCTATTTGGGGACAAAACCATTAGAATTCAGAATTTTTTTAGTACAAGCTTAATATCATTTGATATCGTTGTAAAAACTAACAAGAACAAGCCATGAATCTTTAATTGTGTTTTATATATATATATATATATATATATATATATATATATATATATATATATATATATATATATCCGACTTCGTCAATTAATATTGGCGGAACGGTGTGTGGCTTCGGGAGCTTTTTTTTTTTTTTTCAAATGCGTAACTTCTTTTCGAGAGGATGTGAAAGAACCTCTGTCCTTTCCCTCTTGGATGGAGCGTCTGTATACATTCCTGTCATCCGGTTACCCCCCCCTTCACATGCACAGCCTAAACGCAGCTGGTTCCACCACCTGTTTATATGTCAGGAGCAGCCACTAAAATTCTGTGAAGCTCTAATTTGCACCTTGTGTCAGTGAGGTCACATCCCACGTCAACCCGCTGATGCACCTAACTGCTCTAATGGTCTGATATGACACTGAATGCAAAGTCTATTTTGTTATCGCCTGGGGTGTGTCCAATACATATTGGGCTCATCATAGATCAACTTCTAGTGCAGCAAAGGTTCCTTACTGACACTAAATTTGATTCATACCATCTGGTGGTACTTACTGACATGAATCACATACTATAATACCATTTATAAATGAAAAAGAAGTGAATGGAAAAGACTGAAAGGGAAGTGAAATGGTGTTCACCTTTTTCTTGATTTTGCATGGTATTGAAAAAGCATTCGATCACTAACAGGGGCAGCAGACTTGAAACTTTGAACCTGAATTGTTGTTTTACAAGAAAACTGATATCTAAACAGAAAGCGATAAATGAAATCTAAGTGAATGGCATCAGCTATCGGTAATGATAATCTTGATTTGGATAAAAGAAAAGTGTTTTTAAGTGAACATAATTTAACTAGATCAGTTTGGTTTTCGAATCGTAATTTAGATGTGGCACAAGGCCAAAAGCATGGGGCAGCCAGTGAGAATCGAGCTCACTACGTAGTCCTAATTTATCTAGCGAGACAAGCTTGCTAACCATTACATCACGTCGAAATAGTCGAACAAGATCGGATTATGAACAGTGATAAAAGTATAAAACTTTTTAGAATTCTCACTCATGCACACACATGCATACAAATACAGAGAGAGACAGAGAGACAGACAAATATATATATATATAAATATCGATAATTCCACATCCTGTTCCAGTTTTTTTTGTATCAGCATATCTTTGGATCCCAGAGATAAGCAGTGTTTGATTTCGAAAGCATAGCTTCATCACTATTTATTGAGACCACATCGCTCGCCATATTACTGATCCTGGCACTCATATTCTGAAGAAGATTTGTTTGACAACAGTTGATAGTTTTAATTCGAAAGTATACATATAATTTGGGATGGCATATAAAATTAATCGATAAATAGAAATTCTCATAACTTACCTTTCGATTTGAAGTTTCGCAGAAAGACCAAACCGCCCGTCAGAATAAGATAAATCTATTGAACTCATTAACAGATACAATTTATTAAATATGCGAGCTAAATTTAAAATTTGTTTGGCATTAAAAACATTATAACGAGATAACGTTTAATCTGAAATTGTTCAATTATTTATTACATAATTTTACCGTTTTAAAATTCTTAACAAAATGAAGCTATTAAATGCTGCCAATAATGTTTCTGCAAAAAAAATCTACAACCTTTGGCTTTCAATAATTTATCGGTCGACGTGTTTTATTAAACGTTAACTATATATATATATATATATATATATATATATATATATATATATATATATATAAAGAAATATAAAATAAATAAATAAAAGAAAATATGTTTCGTATACTTGTTTAACTATTTTCATGACGACCTGCAATCTATGGGACACAGTTGCCATGAAGACTTAAGTGCTGCCAATTTGAATATTTTTTTTATACTCAGTGTAGAATTTTACCTTCTGAAATATCAAGTTTTTGATTAAATATCTCCAATACTACATATATTTATCAGACCGATATTTCTTGTCATTCAAATGACACCTAATCATGATTCTCAGTCAAAACAAAATTGGTTTCTAATAATTTATTCTGATTTTTAAGCCTATCTAGATATTTTTTTACTATTTAAATATATTGGTCTTTTCAAGCCTTGAGGCCAGAGGAAAATCAATTTGACTGAAAAATGATTCCTTTTCCTCAATAGAATTAATCCGGATTAAATTTGACGTTTCTAGCATGATTTACAATATTGAAATATTTTATTGATTCATTTTCAAAATTAGAATTAATACGATAACTTTACTTTCAAAAGCTGTTCATCTACTTGGGTTTTTTAAATAAATGTTCTTGGTAAGCCAAACGATTGCAACTTTACAAATCTTAACTAGTTTTTATTATTCAATCGCTGATTATTTTGCAATATGTCTAATTTTCCAGTAATTACCGATTTAAAAAAATCATTGCGACTTAGAAGCACAGCTCCAAAAGTTGCTGTCGTTTTCCTTAGAAATTAATAACAGGAAAATACCGTAGCCTCAAGAAATAAATATTGTAAGAATAAATTTATGCTGGTAGCGGAGAGAGTAGGCCGTGCAGTCATTGAATAAAATTGCGGAAATCGATGTCTGATATTAAAATAGAATTTTGCTATATTTCTCTCTAATTTCAAGAGTAAATAGTCTTAAATGATGCTATATATATATATATATATATATATATATATATATATATATATATATATATATATATATGAAAATAAATTGGTTTCAGCAAATTAAATTCTATGGGTTCGAAAATAAAATAAATATCAAGCTTTTCATACCCAAATGTCACATCTTAATCTTTGAGATTTCGTAAAAAAAAACAGTTTTTTTTATACAGAAGTTCAGGCTCGAAAGCAACTCAAGGTAGAGGGTTACTGTTAAAGCGGTTATGACAAATGAGCTGTGATATGAGGTTGGAAGAAGGGAAGATTATGGGGATAAGAAGGATCGATAACTGTTGACTCTTGACTTGAAATGTTTAAGATTGTAGTGTTCATGTAAGCATCTACGCTGGAGTGTGTTCCACAACGTAGCAGCTCTTGAGAAATAAATGTCCTAATGGAACTTACTCCTTACATTCAGAATACGGAGGAAATGATGGTAATTCGACACCGTGAAAGTAGCCTGACCTATCCTAACAGTAAATGGCTAAAGTGCTGAAACTAAAGAATGTAACTCAACTTGCCATGGATATAGCGATAGAGATGTGACGTGGCGTCTGTGGGCAAGAGGCTTCAGAATGGACAATATATCTTCCTCCACGAATAAATAGTCTTGAACTCTGTCAAAGCTGGAAAGGGAAGACCAAGCAGTTCTCTAGGCTTTGGTCTAATTCCTGAAAGCATGTCGAAAGGAGCCAAGTATTTCTTGGAGTTATAGAAAGAGCTGACCAATCTTTTCAGCATACAATTCGTAAAAATCGACCGAAGAAAATAATAAATTGGGATAAGAGATTAACTGTTAGAGCAATAGACTGCTGCTGAAAGGTTTTCAATTTAATTTTTTCTGACAGTTGCTGTGGTTTGTTGGCAGCAGTTCCAATCGAAAACTGAAAAGCAACGGGAGCTCTGTGAAACTCTATTAAGTCATTGTTTCCATAAAATAAATTATAATAATTATAATTCTATAAAATAATTTATAAATGAGTAAGAAGTTGTGGAGAGACACGATCGACCACGTCCTAACGTGACACGGCACATAGAAGAAGAAGAAGAAGAAGAAGAAGAAGAAGAAGAAGAAGCAGGAGGAGGAGGTGACATCATGATATTATGCTTAGCAAGCTCGTTTCGCGAACATGATCGCTAGTGCTGTGAGTCCGATACTCACCGAGTGCGTCACTATATTGTCTTTGTACCAGGCTAGGTTATAGCTTAGTAAATAATTATACGTAGATTATTGGTTCATATTCTTTATAAATAATCAGTTTTGGTTGCTCTTCTTTCACGTTCATCTTTTAAAGCAAAAGTACTTTTCCGATAAAAATATATTTTATCGGAAAAGTACTTTTGCTTTATTGTTTTTTTTTCCTTTCTTTCCTCTGTGTGTTCGTGTGTGTGTGTGTGTGTGTGTGTGTGTGTGTGTGTGTGTGTGTGTGTGTGTGTGTGTGTGTGTGTCTGCGCCTTTGAAAAATGGATAAAAAAGGAGAGAGCTATACTTGACAACTTCCCTCTCAAATTTCTTTATTTGTAATAACTTATGTGGAAATTATACTATTATTTAATTACTCTTTTCTACAAGTCATGATTATTTGGTACTTGTAAATGGAATTGGGGTAATTCTAAGAAAAATTCGTTTTCGATATTTATTAAACTTAACAGTCTGGCACAAGGCCATAATAGATAGTTGATCATTACACGAAACTAACGAAGTCTTTTTAATAAGTAGAAAATGCAGATATTACAAGATTTGCTATAAGTTTATTCCTTTTTTTTAAAAAAACAAAGTTAGTAACGAACTTTACCAATTGTAATTATATATTTCCGATGTTTTATTTGCCATTTATTCAGCAAACTTAAACTACAATTTCACATCAAGTATAATTACTATCGACATATTTTGGATAGCAGCCAGTCAAGTGCCATACGCGTTACACGCTTGGGCAATCATATCTCTTTCAATTCGTGACTAGGCAGAAGATTTTCCCGTGGTAGATTACTGTTTCTTTTTGCAGTAGACTGGTTGCCAAACCTGGAAGAAGAGGTTAATTCATACATTGCCCTTTTGCGCGTAACAAACTCGACTAGAATTTGAACTCGGCTCTCCGATTTCTCATTTCCAGCCGATACCCATTACACCACAACACACAGTACAGTATTTATAAAGTCCAGATATTTTGAAACTATTTCTTTAAGTTTTCACTAACATTAATTTCCTATCCTTCTCAGTTATTCTTACTAGCGTATATAAAAACAAAACATCAAGTTTAGTGGGGCTAAGAAAATAATGAAAAGATTTATATGGTTGGATTTTTTTCATCTACCAGCCGTAAAATAATCTCTTGTAGCTCATGTGTTAATGCAGCTGCAACAAATAAGTTTCTCAAGGCAAAATAAATGATTGTTCCAGTCTCACCGCGACATTATTTCTCATATGTTTATAACTGGCTGTAAAAGGACAGTTCGATTAGTTGTGATTAAAAAAAACAATTGAAACGAAAGAAATACCGGTCAAGAATTAATAACCGTTTACAATTCTTCATCTCAATAAAAAAAAAATCAAGATAATATCTATTTCTTATTCATCGTAAAACTATAAAAGACTTTTCGTTAGATTTTTATTTTTTCTTTCTTTTAGATTTCCATTTCACACGTTGATTCATAATTAATTATAGTAATTATTCAAAATCAATTAATCCTGGAACTTATTAATGCAATCAATTCTACATTTTGAGAAAAGACTTTTCAGTTGATGGAAAGCAATTAAGATTCATTTGCAGCATTGATGGTCGATCGTTAAATTCAGAATAAAATATGAACTAAAACAAAAATTTTAAGCCGTTTTTATTATATTTTTTGAGAATGGAGCATTTTTCTTGATTATCATTATTCTACCACATAAAAATTACAGAAAAACAAAAGGTTAATAATTTATAATTCTGTGGCAGTCAGCAAGTACCACCTTAATTAATGAAAAAGTTTTAAGAATGTATATATGACATCAATTCTTGTTCAAAGTTAAGCAATGTTTGGTGTGTGTCTATTTAAGTTAATTAAATACCATACGCGATTGGACGATTATGTCTCTTTCGATCCCTGACTGACGAGGCAGAAGATTCCACCAAGGCTATATGATTCAGTCTGTCCTGCTATTCACGTCATATCTGGTGGGGGAGAATAAATGGATTTCATACCTTTCCCAAGTTATTTGAGCGTAAGTGAATGTAACTAACCCGACTGGAAATCGAACGCGGATCTCCGACTTCACATTTCGTGCCGTTATCCATTACACTACAATATTCTTCGTCAGGTTATCTTACCCAAGGCAGACGCACTTCTGTTCAAGCAGTAATGCATGTGGTGCGCCTAGGATACTGATAGGTTACGGAATTTGTGATCCTCTGTATATATTTACATTGGCAATTTAAAATTTCCTAACGCTAAGAGGACGATTGCAGTCTACGTTCATATAATTAATGTTTCATATCGAGTCATAGGAAAGTGGGTTTGCATTAACCATTATTTTGTTTCCTTTTAATATCAGACTTCTCAAGATGACAGCATGCAATAAATCGGCGTATGGTTGGCTGTATTTGGAGAAGTGCAAGTCTTTGAGTATATGACATGTTGAAAGTAAAAGCTATAAAATAATTTTCCCTATTTTCTTTTTGATGCTATTTCTTTTAATGATTTGAAACCAATAGTTTCGAAATGCACTTTCGATAATAGCTGCAGCCTATCAGCAATACTAATGCTCCTCTTTGCATGACGTGCATAATAATCGGTTAGTGTTTTATGTACCGTGTTCCTTCAGAACAGGTGATCATGGCCCTCCACATCTTCCTGCCCTTTGTATGTCTTAATACGTTTTGTCTATTTGTCATTTCTCCTCAACCCTGTTCTATTATCCAATTTATCAAGATCATCCAGTATGTTACACCTTGCTCTCCTATGCCCCCCCTCTTTCCCCTCAATCTGTCCCGTGAGTATCAGGTTTACCAAGCCCCCCACACTTCCTTATTACATGCCCCAGACATTTCATCTGTCTTTTCCTGATGTTAAATATATGCTTCCTATTTGTTTCCATTTTCTCCAAAGCTTCGTTGTTGCGCACATGTTCGGCCAATGGTATCCGATGCCATAGAGGAGGATGGATATCACGTAAAAGTTTAGTATTTTTTTCTTTATTTCTAACGAAATTTTTCTGTCTCTTAATTCTCTGCTTATCTTTTGGAATACAACTTTTGCCATCCCAATACTTCTTCTGATCTCAGTGTCGCACTTTTCGCCTTCTGTTAGAACACTTCCCAGATATTTAAATTTCTGTACCTGCTTGATTTTAGTATCCCCGACCTGTAATTTTCACCAGTTAGTAATTTTATATTTAATGCATAGCATTGTAAGCCTTGAATAGAATCGGTGGCACTTGCTTCCCGATCACAAATCCCATAACCCGTCAGCATTCTAGGTGCACCATATGCATTGCAGTTTGAACAGCAGTGCGAGTGACTAGGGCAAGATAACCTGATGAAGCCTTTATACAGGCTGATTTTGAATCCAGATTTCTCCTCCAAGCCTAGTCGCCACTCAAGGCTAAATAACTGAATCTGTCCTACTATTTAACCCATAGCTGGGAAAGAGAAGAGACTGATACACGCCTTTCCATGGGGGAAGTTGTGCGAAAGTAAACGCAGTAGACAATCTCTGAATTTGAACTCGTCTCGCTGATTCCACTTTCCATGCCGATATCCGTTACACTATTCCCACTTCCTAATGCCTTCGAAAAAATATTCTGCCCTTTAGGGATTATTAAAATATCACCAAAAACTGGTCAATTTTCTTTCTTCTCAGATGTTTCCAAAGTTGGCTATGCCACGTAGATATTGAAGATTTTATGACTAACTGAAAGTAATTTGATAGAGTCTTTTTCACATTTGGCTACGAGTTCTCGACTTCAGCACACTGAATGAAACGTAGCATTGTCGGCCAATTTATATGCATCTACAAATAAGTAATGAGTAAATTACCCCACGTGAAATATACAACTAAAGGCAAACTCAATATATTTTATTGCTACAGTTATTTATTATTGATTCTTATTAGGAATAAAAAAGAATTCTTTATGATATTCTACATAAATAAGGTAAAAAGAGTTATTCATATTAACTAAAAATATTTTTATATCTAAAAAAAATAAAAACATTTTCTATAATAAAAACACTAAATAAAGAGATCATCATCATCAACAACAATAAAATGACCGAGTGTGGTTTTAGAACGCTGCGCTGTTGAGTACCTGACCAGTTGACCGTCATATATATAGGGTTGAAGACCTGAGAGGTATTTATTCCTGCTTAGACCTGGCGTAGTTCATTTCTCTCCATGTCAGACCACAACCGACTTGATTCCATCAGGGTGGGGAAAACCTTCTGCTCTGGTTGTTAACCAGTGTAGGAAACCATCCGTCCAGTGATGCCGTCATCACCGCACATACGCTGGCCAGTCTAACCTATCTGTGCTAGATGGCCATTGATCCAACAAGAATGTTCATCTGCCATTTCACAGGTCTTGTTTTTAATCCTTTTGGGTGTTTAGACACTATCGTCACGAGAAAAATATGGTGTGGTACCGGTTTAGTCACATATGACCCGACCATGAGTCCGGTAATTCTGGGTTACATGACAACAATAGCACTCGTAGAATGACACATCATAATAAAAAATATATATAAACCTCTGAAAAAAAGATGTGCGGATTATGTAATGGATAGCGACTCGGAGTGCATTCCAGCCGACTTTCGTTACATTCATTTTGGCGCAAATACCCTTGGAAAAGTTATGAATCAATGAATTCCCTTATCTATGTTTTAAACAGTAGGGCAAACTGAGTTCTTTAGCCTTGGTTGGCAACCAGACTAAGAAAAGGACAACTCTCTATCCAAAACCGTATGTAGTTCTGGCGCGGCAACGAATGAAATGACCGTGGAATTTGCAATGACCCTATGATCCCTACTGTGGTCAGCCTTCATTGATTGACAAAAACGAATAGATTAACAGAAGATAAAATTTAAGCTCAATTTACTTAACTTATTTTTAAAATATTTGATATTAAATATCTTATTTTAAGGGGAAATATTTACTGGAAATCTTTCACGACAAAACTTGAGAAAAGTAATTTTGATTGTGATCTGCTTCCTTTTTTATTTTTCGATGTAACGTTTTGCTGTCATTCTATGATGTTTTTGAATACGGTAAATTTCTCAACCATTCTGAACGTTTCTTTGTTTGGATACTTGAATTTATCCCGTCGTATGAGAATTTGATTTACACTTCTCAGATCTCTATTTTATGGCTTACAGCAGATTATATGACTCGTTATATGTGTTTGCTGATCTCATCGCAAGTAATCCAAGCATATAAAACGCTTTAAATTCCCTTAGTCGTTGATTCTTGATTACATCCACATCAATACACATACGTCAAAAATGAACCTCGTTATTTCGACCAGAGATAGCTGAGAATATTTAAGAGCATCGCTTTCATAGCGTCAGCGTGTTACTTCACAGGCGACAGTAAGTTAGCTTGCTGTATATACGTTGAAATGACAATGGCATTAACTAGAAAATAACGAGGATTATTTCTCATAAAACCTTTCGCATAACTGTAACATACAGAAATATTATCTGCTGTCCTGATTTATTTAGAAAACTAGTACTAAATTTCGCTTTGCATGGACATTGTTCGACTGGTTCTTCAGCTCATCCAAGAAAACTTGCCGGAGCATAAAATTTAAGAGATACAGTTCTTGGCAAAAGCTATCATCGCACTTAGAGGATATTCAGCCCAGGAATGGACAACTCAACACCGCTGACTGACCGCCAGGACAACTCAGGACGGAGACAATTCAACATCAAAAAAACATTACTTTTTTTTATAACCGAATAAAAGTTAATTATTAAGAATTAAAACCTTAATTAGTGAATATTTTTTAATTATTTTTAATAAAATAAAAAAATTCACTAATCAAGTTTTAATCCTTAATAAATTACTTTTATTCGGTTATAAAAAATAAAAAAAATTGTTGTCCCGGCGCCGAATCGGCGGTGTTGAGTTGTCCTGCACTCGTTCAACCAGCTTTTTTTTTTCTTTTTTTTTTTTAACTTTAAAGCAAAAGAACACATCCCAAATGTGAAGCAAAACAATTTTTGTTTATTAGCTGAAAATTTTGGATTCATTAAAATTCATTTCAAATTAGATTAAATTATTTAAATTAATGGAATATTCTTTCCAGATCAAGTAGAAAAGAAATTGATCACTTAAGACAAATAGCAGTCTAAACCAAGAAATTAGTCTGCAATCAAAAGAGAATGCTTGTAGAGTTGTACTTGGTTAATTGGAAGGAAATATGACTCTAATCAGAGAGTTATCAATTGAAACCAGTAAAAAGGATTATAAAATTCATATGAGAAGGAAATTTAACAGAGAGTGTAACAAAAAATAATGGTTGTTCTTGATCATTTATGTTTAAAATTTGGTGCAACTGCAAGCAAAATAGGAAGGTCAAATTTTTGGTGACAAAAGTATAAGTGTTTGAATGAATTAAATTGGATTTACATAGAAAAAAAGTTAAACAAAATTCATAATTAATACCTAAACAGAAGAGAACAAGTTTACAGTCACTAGATTTAAACAATTATGGAATGTGGATGATAGAATGAAAAGAATATTCATTAATCATTCACAAATTTGCATTGAACAAGATGAGGATGCTAGAACGTTTGGTGTTGTTTGACTGAAATATTTAAAAAATGACAACCTGAAGAAAAGAAGCAAATTTATCCACTTGTTTTTGATATGGTTTTGCATGTTTGGAAAAGGATCAGCAGGGAGAGAGAAATCATTACTTTGGCAGTTTTACCCTCAAATTCTGGACACTTTTCTCATTCCATCCAAATAGGTTTGGTGCTAATGAAGTCATTTTTTCGGATGATAACTCAGCTTGCCAGAGAGTAAAGAGCATTCAAGCGTTTTCTCCAGAAACAGCAAATCAAATCAATAACTTGATTAGCAAATAATCAGGATCTTCAGTTGATTGAAAATTTAAAATGAAAATTTTTAATTGTTATTCATTTTTTTGAAATTGCTGTTCAAGGAAGTTGAAGCCAATTTGGAGAATACTGTGTGCTATTAATCCATGCTTCCTAAAATCCCGATGTCATAAAAAAAAACCCAATAGAAGCAACATAATACTATCTGTGACTTTCTTTTTCTATTTTTATGGTAAACTATGCCATTCATTTAAATAATTTAATCTAATTTGTTTAACGTATTTTTCAAGAGGCCAAAACATTCAGCTATTAAATAAAAACATTGTTTTTTTATCATATCTGTGGTTTTTCATTGCTGTAAAGCAAAAAAAAATCGTTGAGTGAACATACTCTAAGTTTCGTGATTCCATAATTTTTGCCAGGTTTGACATTCCGACCGACATAAAGACATTAGAGAGAGAGAGAGGTGAGGACACCTACCACGATCTGATGGTCATCTCATCCTGATGACTAATTTACTGATTAAGTGAATTGGATCCTCACCAAATGTCTAAACATTGTCTCAGATGAGGATATACTTAATAATTGGTGCGTCACAGTGGAGTAAATAACGAACACGTTCGTCTGTTGTGAGTCCATTTCTAAGCTACCATGTCCTCATATATGTCTTCGTTATACTTAGTTATGGGTGCCTCACTGTTGAGTAATTGTTGATAAATTAATCACAGAGTGAGTTCGATTCTCAGTTAGGCCAACACAGAATTCTGTTGCATTCATTTAGCTATAAACATTCAGTCCGACTAAACAGATAACTGATGAATATAACATTTTTTAGAAACTTTGACAAACATATTTAAAAAGCTTCGCGAATAGATCAAGAACTAAGTTATTTCCACCAAAGTTACTCGGAAAACACAAAGTCAATTAGGGGTAAATGTATTGTAGTTATCCGGGGCACCTCGATGTGGTGTAATGGTTAGCAAGTGTGTCTCGCTAGCATAATTACGACTGAGTAGTGAGTTCGATCCTCACTGGGTACCCCATACGTTCGGCCTTGTGCCACATCTAACCTACGCTTAGAAAATCAACAGAGAAATTAGTTGCGTTGATGTGTTAGCATTTTAAAAAAGAGAGAGAGGGATCGGTGCTCGCGTTGAGGCCAGCGCAACCGACGGTTGCGGAGGTCGAGGGGAAGTTTTGACCCTGCCCGGGTCCCCACGCGCTCGGGTCCCCACATTAATCCGACCCTGTGTCACATCTCATTCTCGTGGGGGAATGAGTAAACACCGCATTGTAGTTTTCCAATTTTCTAAATGGGTAGGGTCTTACTTCTTTGCTTGAAAATCAGTATTCGACAGTCTGGATTCGAATACCGACGAATCCAAAGCAAGCATATCCCATAAATTTAAATGAAATGCGATGCACATGCGCAAATCGGGATAACTGTTATAATTTTTCAAAACCAAACTTCGTGATATATTAAATAGGTTATTTTTAGAAGAGTTGTTTAAATTGCCAATTAATCATGAAATTAATTTAGGGCATGGTGTTTCTATTTTTTTTTTTTTCAATGAATGCACTGCCCAGTTTTTCCGTTGGAGTTTATATCTCATTGTGCATTTGTTCTACCGACCTGAAATTTATATGAAAGAAAGAAAATATCTGCAACTGCAACCAATTCATTCCTTGAGTGATTGTAACTGAAGAAATGCTTTGCTTAATCCCGATAAAATTAATTTCATTAATTTTCTTTGAAGAGAGATTTTCACCCCAAAAGATGGTTAATTTCTACAAAATAAATGAATGAGAATTTTAAAGTCAGATTTAAATGTTTAAGGAATTCGGAATTTATTTAAAATGTGAGTTTTGTCTTCAAAGTCTGAAAAAACAAGCCACATCAAAGTGTTGTATGTCTCAGAAGGAATTATTTTAAACCCTCGAACAGATCTGATTTTCGGAAGTATCTCGTGGAAACCTCAAATTTATCTTGTTTTCACGATTCACCCAGTTCACTGGAAGTTTGCGTATTCAAAGTTAGAGTTAAACCATTTCAAGAACACAAGAGAATAGAATAGTATTCCTATAAGAAGAGAAATTCTTATCCCTTCGGTTTAAGCTTTGGTTTGTTTGTTTTTTTAAAGACTCGAGATAACTTTTTATTTTTAAATTTGAAGCCATCGTGGCCAAATTATGAGTCCCAACACAAGTTATCCTGATCCTGTAGCGAACTCGATCTTTACTGGAAATAATTCTCAAATAATTTCTGAATAATTCATATTCGAATAATTTTGATAAAATTGCTCTTTTCAAAGAAAATATTGTTTTCTCCAAGCGCTAGTTTCTTTTATTTTTATCACACTCATTTGTTTTTTTTTTATTTCACTCTCGTGTTGTACATATTTTATGGGTAATATTACAAATCCATTTCCCCAACCAGCACTTTATTGCTAAAATCATTTCTGCACCTTATTATTGCATTGTACATTAAAATAAAATCGCTACTCTATTGCATGCCCTTTATCAAAATTTACAATTTGGATGTCGCTTTTTGGAAAATTATTGACAGCCAAAGAATGAGTAAATATTTTGAAATTTAAGTATATCATTAATTGATATTTAAAAATTATTTCTGCTCTTCGTTTTATGCTTAAAAACTGACCATTCAAACTATTATGACTTTAATTTACAGGCAAACAATTTTTCAACCTACGACCTTTTACCAAATGATTCTAGTTCTACAGAGTGTAGGCACATTTTTATATTAGAATCTTCTCTGATTTCTCTTTTTGTTAATGGCATAAAATGTTGATGATAAAATATACTTTGATAAAAGTTGTATTTTTTCTAAGTACAAAGCATTTACATTGCATCAGGAATTATAATTACTTGGAAGGTGATTTAAAGTAGATGAAAGGAAACGCCTAGGTTAGATTCAAATATATAGTTTATATTTATATATAGATATCTAGTTTATATCAGGGACTTTAATCGAGTGACCACTATATATATATTAACTTATTCGCATCTATCTATCTATCTATCTATCTATCTATCTATCTATCTATCTATCTATCTATCTATCTCACTTTCTCTCTCGATATATATATATATATATATATATATATATATATATATATATATATATATATATATATATATATATATATATATATTTTTAAAGACTCAATAAATTCATTTGACCGACTTGAATAATACCTCTTATCAAGGTCACATAGAAATAATTCAATTGATTTATCAGATTATCCGACCCTGAGGAGTGATGTTAAACAAAACTCTGGAGTAAGTTATATGTGATAAATCCATTGAACATTTGATTTAGTGACTATTGTTGCTCTCCTTAGTCCTTGAACGCTTTTTAGGCAAAAGTTCTGCTGGCCTAAAAACACGTTAAATTATAGTAATTTTAAAGTATTTTGATTGTTTTCTTAGAGTTCTTTTATTATTATTATTATTATTATTATTATTATTATTATTATTATTGCTGTTGTTGTTGTTGTTATATAAACCCCAAAAGAGATTCAAGGATTGTGTTATGGAAAACATAGTTTTTGATATAGATGTGAGCGACTAAAAGGAAATATCCCTTGACAGAATTGAATGGAAAAATCTATTGAAGATGGAAGTATGCGCCTTGAGTCTCGCCGCATTTAGAATGATAAGTTGAAACATGATCTTAGAAAGTGGGCCATATCTGACATTCTCTTTGAATTTCATTTGTAGATGTGTAATATTTGTCATCATGTCCTGAAATCAAAATCTGGTTATGTCAACCACCTTGAATCTCTTGGCAATGCTTTTACAGATGATCTTGATAGACTTCCTCTAAAAGCAGCTAAAAATGTGGTAAAATGTGTAAGTTCAGTCTGCGTTTGAAAAGACACATTAAGCTCCATGATGATGATGTTACTCAATCTTGATCCAATAAATCCTGTCATGGTGACCCTCTTTTGTAGGTCACATAGGCTTCAAGCCGCCCAAAATCTTCCGCTAATGAGACGGCAAAAATATGTAGAAAAACATTATCAGCTCAATTAAGGGAATGGGGTTGAAATATCTTCGATCTGATATTCTTAGATTAGTATTATATTGTTTAAATCTTTTTTCTCATATTCAGCGATTAACATCAAAGTTTCCTTTCAAATTAAACCTGTGTAACTGTATCTATGAATGTGTGTGTGTGTGTGAAATGTAATTAGTTAAGTTTATTTCTATGAAAATTATTAACAAAACTCTGATAAGATTCAGACGAACGTATTCAGGTGACATGTGTGGGAAGAAGCCATTTTAAGATCAATTAACAAAATTGATCCATTCTGAAACACACGCAATTTACAACTGTGATTTGTGGCTTTCATTTAAGCACGAAATGTTGGGCCAATTAAAATGAGGATAAATATAATATTCGTTTCAAGCCCAGTGTGTTGGTCAGTACATTCACAATGTTATATGAAATAGAAAGTCGCTTGTGATTGCTGAGATAAACGTGCGTGCTATATCGCAAATTATTGAAAGCATAAAAATATACCGTGTATGTCTGCATATGGACGTAAATGTGTACCTATGTTCTGCAATTATTAGCATTATGATTAAAGCTATGATCAATGCGTATTCGGTTGCAATTACCTTTTCGAATACATATCTGTTATATAAATATATGGGTGTGCGCGATTTCGTGTTGCGCATGCGCGTGTTTACTGTCCATTGTAGAGACACAATGTTGACTTAAAAGTTTTCATATAAAAATCTAAAAGTGTCATATTTGAATATTGTCTGCATGTTTCTTCATAATATGCCGATCAAAATGGCATTTAATGAAGAGTGGTTTATGTGGCATGATTTTAATTCAATTACGACTTTCAGTTAATGATTAGATTAATGAAAAAAGAAAAAAATGTTATTTCAAGCTGACGTTGCAAACATCTTTGATAATTTATCAATTGAGTGGCCAATGAAAAACGAAAACAATTAAGAGATTAATTAAACTATACTGTGAGTAACTTTCAATTAAGATAAATTATCAACATTACCACGCACATAAAGACAGGTCTCTACATTAGCTGCACTTATTTCCCGATCTTCTTTGAAAGCCTAAATTTTCACAAATATCTGTAGTCTCGCCTCACACTCTTCCTCTAATTAATCAGTTATTAAAATTAACAGAATAATGATTAAATACGTTGCAAACATTCAATATATATTTATCAATGTCATTTTAATGCGTATGTTATTTAATCAGTACGTTTCAATCGTAGCAACCAAAGACGAAACACGGTTGGCTGGTGATGACACTTCCAGTTAGGTGTCATCATGAAGACGACATATTAAAATTTTATTTGTACATAAAATTATTATTGCAAACTCTTTCTTCTTTTAACCGAACCCAGAAAAAATGGCTGTGTTGTTTTCATATATCACCAAGCCTATCGCGGACCTTTCTCCATTAATGTAGCCATAGAATTAAAAATAGTAACTCTAAATGATTCATGTGTCAGCTAAACATTTCGTGGATGATAAATTTTGCTAATACCAGGCGAAAAGACGAATCTGCGAATAGAGATCCCATAAATACGGAGATTCAATAATATTCAAGATATACGAGGTGCTACACAAACGTTCGAGGAACGTTAGGCGAGAACTGGTTTCCGTAATGAAAAGCAATCATAAAAAATAAAGATCTTTATTTCTTGGTCTGGGCATTTCGTAAAAGAAAAATGTGTGAAAGACCAGCATGACATGAAAAATACAAGATAGCTTAAAAGTTGAACAAACTGAACAATCTATTTAAATCTATGAACTTCTGGTTAACATCAATATATATATATATATATATATATATATATATATATATATATATATATATATATATATATAGTGAATATACATAATATCGACAACAGGACTCGGATTAAATTATTAATAATTAAAATAATTAAAATTAATATTAAAATACCAAAATGTTTTTATTTTATTCCATGTCCAGAGACTTTCAAAAATTATATATTTTACTTCAGTTGAGTGCCATACGTGATACATGATTTTTTTTCCACCAGTAGGTTGTCATTTCTTACTGCGGTAGACTAGTTGCCACCCAAGGCTAATTAACAATAGTATATTTTGTTAAAGATTGTAATTTGCCCGAAAACATTCATGACCTAGATTCACTACTGGTGAGAGTATTTGGTCGTTTCAGATTGGAAGCTGACAGTAATAATAGTAAATTGGGTGACTGTCGTCTAAATAGTGCTTCGCTGAATGCATTAGTAATGAGAGGAACTCGTTTAAGAACTTGGAAGACAATTTCAAGCACATGTATTTATATAGTGATTATCAGATACTATGGGTGTTCGTGGTCTGTGTGGATTTTTACATATTTTTTTAATTTTTTTTGGCTATAGATTACGGATTTCTGTAGATTGGTTGGATGGTAGTTATCAAAATTTAAATAACATTGACTGTCTAGGTTTGGTGAAAAGTGATGTGGCTATTTTATTGTTGTGAATATCTTAATGTGTCTAAAAAGGACTACTTGTAGAAGGATATTCGAGTGTAAATTTAACGCTCTTATTGTAATTGCTTATATACGGTATTAAAGTTATTTCGGGCGTCCTCACCATGTGTCTATATAAAAATATCTTCAATATATCGATAAAAGTGCATGGGTTACAGATGATATCCGAATATTAATTTTTGTTCGAGAATATAAATGAAAATGCTCTCGCAACCGGGAGTTATTTTAGTCCCCATGACTGTGCCTTGAGTCTTTAAAAAGTGGCGGTCATTGGATACAAAGTTATTTTGAGTTTAAAAAAAAAATCAACTGATACCACAGACATCATTCATAACTCCACTCTGGCGTGTAGACGATTTTTGCTAGCGAGTACTCCTTCCTCATAGGAGATGTTGGAGAATAATGATGTGACATCTATTCTCACAGGTAGTGAATTATTGGACAATTTGTTGACACTGTAAAGTTTTACAAATGAGAAGTGTTTGAGATAACTATGGGTGTTAGCTCTTATAGGATTGGAGTCTTACTAGATCGTTTAACGTTCCAATACCTGAAACAATGGGTCGACCGGGTGGTAAAACTTTGGGAAGTTTGGTCCAACGGTAGATTGGTAGCAGGAGGAGTTGTTAAGTGATGCCACGGCGTCACTTATGTTTTCAAACGAAATTTTATATAGTGTGTCTTTTTTATAATCTTGGGAGTTTGTGCAGTTTAAGGATGTCTGGTTTGGAAATCGAGTTGGATTTTGATATTGGGCTGTGTATTTGGTCGTAACAAGATACTCGAGTAAGTAGCTCTGTCTTGAATAATTCAGGAGGGTCTTCGGAAAATTCGATGTGTTTATGATGGTGATTACTCAACTATATTCTGTTAGTTTTATGCTGATTACATACTATATATATATATCGGTGTGCATGTGTAGTCACGTCAATATAAATGTCACTTTAGTCCGATTAATCCTAAAGGATGAAATGCGTCGCAGGAAAAATTTTCCACTTTGTTATTGATTTTCCTAACATTGATCTGTTACATAAAAACTTATATATTTTCTCTCTACATATAAAGGGTGCGATGGATAAATTGTCGCCTAAATTACACAAAAATTACAATAACATTGACATTTTAAGAGATATATTTACCAAAATGAGACAAAAATATCTTGAAATATTAAAGAGTAAATTTATTACATAAAATTGCCATTGGCTTCAACCACGGCCTCCAGACGACTTTGGAATAACCTGCATTTTTTCCGGATGGTCTCCTTGTTTATGTTGGTGAATGCTGCCATAATCCTTGCGTTCAGTTCATCTTTGGTGTTACAAGGAGTGTTATTGGACGCTTGTCCAACTGCGCCTCAAGCATAATAATCAAGAAGGTTAGAAGTCTGGTGAGTTAGGTGGGCCAGATGTAAGGGTTGATGTGGTTGCAGAAATTGTCTGACGGCCATGACTGTGTCTTCTTGCTTATGTGGCATAGTTTCAGAACCCTGTTGCCAGATATAGGGTCTTCCAGAAGCCACCCTCTTGACACAGTGCAGCACTACCTCTTCATGGCACTTGATGTAGGCCTCCGCGTTGAGCCTGAGGCCCTCACCAACAAATTCGGGTCTTCTTTCCTTATCAGTGCGATCAGAGTGAGTTTTTCGAGCTACCGTACCTTCTTAATCACCATTAGATTCATCCAACTCTTTCTGAATTCTTTGAAGTGTCTTCAGATTGACAACGAAACACTAAAATGTTCGTATTGGCGCTTCCAATTCTACCATCAGTGACTTGATAACCAGGCTATAAAACAATAAAAAATGGTGCAACAAACAAACATATCAATGACTTTATCATCACTATTTTTTTTTTACATGTCTGGATTTTTTTAAATGCATGTTTATTTTTATATAATTATTACAATTAATATTAAAATACCAAAATGTGTTTTTTTTTAAATTTCATGCAGAGAGATGTTTTAAATTATATAATTAGTTAAAGTAAAGGAATGATATTATCATCTCTTTATACCTTTTAGACTGTTTTCAACCTCTCATTACAGTATATTATTTTATATTATATATTGTATATTTCATATATATATATATATATATATATATATATATATATATATATATATGTATCCCAAGAATGTTAGGCAAACGAATGACAAAGTGGAATTCTAAAACACTAATAGACGTAATTAATACTAAACAATAACAACAACAACAACAACATAATAATAATAATAATAATAATAATAATAATAATAATAATAATAAAACTCGAAGGGGGAATTTACACCTGTAATGATTAACACAAGAAATACATAAAAGAAACTTCAATAGATTTCAATAAATGATTATATGAACACAAAAGTGTTATTTTGAAGAACGGCGTACTCGATGCATTAGTCGCCCACTGTAATGAGCCTGACTATAATTTAGATTTAAAAAATATTGCTTTAAATAAAAGAGAAAGCAATTTACTAATTCGAAAATGTATAGAAAGTGATTTAATCGTTAGATCACAGTCATGGTTATTACAAAATTTCACCTTTCTTCTATTATGAAAATGTAGATACTTAACACTAAAATTGATAAAAGCACAAAACGAAAAGCAGAAGGAAGCTGAATGAAATTGGATGGGGTTACATGGTTCAGTCATATCTAAAAATAAATAAATCAAATTTCAGCGGTCCAACAAATTCTGTGTTTCTTGTCGGTGCATAATTATAACTGATGCTTGTGTTTTTATATCCCCCACCGCCTCCATTTCATACACATATGTAATTCCATCAACAAAAGCATTACAATTGTCCAATGAAGTCAGTCCAGAGAACAAAACGCGTTACACTGATCTTTTCCACTTTTCACTCACTCACTCACTCACACACACACACACACACACACACACACACACACACACACACACACATATATATATATATATATATATATATATATATATATATATATATATATCGTAGACGAATCTTTTTGTAATTGTTCGGTTCACTTGTTAGGAATTTACAGTTTATTGAGTTATAAATAATTTCCGTTTCTGAATATCAAATTTATTCTTCAAAAATAAAGTAGAACAACATTTTATTTAATATATTAACCATTATTTGCAAAGTCTTGTTGACGCTTGTCTGTCAGTTTTTCGATAACCTTTGAGTACAAATTCCGCAGGTTGATTTGAAAAAGTTCTTGATGAATCTGGTTTTCATTATAAAAGTTTGTCCTTATTGAAGGTAATAATCGGTTTGTGTCAGGGTTAGGTGTAAATAGTCGGCGATTTAGAACAGAACAACAAAGTTTCAAAATGTTTTCTCGTATTAATTTTGCTGAATGCGACCTTGCGTTGAAATGAAAGAGAACTACATTTTCCGTTTTATCCACTATACACTGTGTAAGCTGCCATGACTGTGCAAAAACAAATGTATGTTAGTATACTCCAATTTTATTAGCAGCCACGTATGATTACTAGTTTTGCGATAATATATTCGTCATTATAGTTGGTTCACCAAACTGAAATTAATTATAACTCCACCTATATATATATATATATATATATATATATATATATATATATATATATATATATATATATATATATATATATATATATATATATTTAACTAATATATATATATATATTAAAAAAATGATAGACGGTCGACATGTGCTTCCTATAATATGTAGATTTATTAGACCGGTTAATAAAATTTGAGGCATAAAAGACAACAAAATGATAACAATTTTGGCAATAAGATTCATTGTATATTAGTACGCCTTTTAACTGATTTGAATCACAATTTTCGAATACACCTGTTTCCTTTTTCAACGAGACGAGAAATAAACAAAGAAGTGGGACTCAATTTAATCAAAAGTCCTACTAATATATAATCAATCTTATTGCCAATATTGTTATAATTTTCTTATCTTTTTATTCCTCAAATTTCAATAACCGGGCTACTATTAAATCTAAACACACACACACACACACACACACACACACACACACACACACACACACACAACACACACATGTATATATATATATATATATATATATATATTATTATTATTATTATTATTATTATTAAATAATGCAGCTTAATTAATATTGTAAGACAGTCATTCAAAGAATAAATCAATAAAGTTAATGTAATTAATGACAAACTCACTTCGCTAAGATTAAGAATTCCATCCTCAGGTATAGATTTTTTTTCTTTTTTAAAACATCTTTCGACAAGTATCACACTCATTTTCGTCTTGGAATTTTACTCGAAATTACCTGTAATTTAGAAAAAAATAACATCTATGCCTGAGGATGGTAAATGTTTTTAACGAATGTACTTGCAAGCAATATGGAACGAACATCTAACCCATTGTACAATTAATAAAAACAAGGATCGTGTCGTTCGTCGAATGGTCAGTGAGTTAATGCCTTCTTAATCTGTTAGCGAAGTGAGTTCGCCATTAATTACATTAACTTTATTGATTTATATATATATATATATATATATATATATATATGATGCCAAAAATTACTGAACCGTTCGATTGACCCGATATAATCTATATTACAAAAGAATTGATTTTCTGTCCGTCACAGTGTCTGCGTGTGACTTTGCATGTGTGACTTTGCATGTGTGACTTTGCATGTACTAAGTAATGTAGATGCGTATGTCGGCGTTGTGCATGATTGATTTACATGTGCTTGTGTCATTTAAGGTATACACAGACACACACGCACGTACACATACGCACGAAATGTGATCCAGTTTGAAATAACATACTTGAATAAAACATTCACTTCACACTGAATCTGGACAACCCCCTACCCTGGTCAAAGCAATAAAATCATGAAGTTGGAGATAAGAAGAAAAGAAAAAAGTGAAAAGTTTCACAACTGCATTTCTCTCAAACCGTCTCTTTGCTTTCATATAAATATGGCTGTGAAATAAAATTTAAAATAATCAATTTTTTACCTATAATGAGAAAGCTTTATTAATATCTTATCGATAATTATTGCATCCTGTTTCTAGCTATTGATATCAATCCATTCGTATCTGCTTCAATCTATTCTGTCTATCTATATTAGTCTCTTCATATCCAGCATATAATCACTACCAGTCTATTCATATCTATTTGTTGGTACCTAGAACATGACAGCTTAGAGATGGCCACAAAGCAAATGTTCAGTTTATTGCCTATGATAATAAAGTGAATTTAGAATTAATTTTTTTAAAAATTAATGTCTTTGAAAAGTGAGTTCAAGTAAAGACGGCACGAGTGGAATTAAAGGGAAAATGGCAGGACTAATTTCTCGGCGAAAAACTCATTAATTTTTAAAATCAGATAATTATGAGATTTTATTGAACTTTTCGGTAATAAAATTATTTTTCTTTTATTTCTTTCAATAGATATTTTTAGCTCAAGCACTGGATTAAAATATATACGCGCCCACGCAAACGTATATATAGACACACATACAGAATGAATCTAGGATGGCCATCTATCTCGCGAGGGATAATTTCACTCTCTGCCGCGAAACAATTCTGAATATAATGAACAGAGTATAAGACGAAATATGCGCTCATTTGAAGTCGTTTTTATGTCTTTCTGTATTTTAACTGAATATATTTTCTAATGCATGTCATATTTTAAATAGATAAACCTTTAGTAGACCGAACAAGATGGACACTAAAACTATATAACATTTCTTATTGAATTCTGGTACATATTTCGGGGCTTCTTTTGCCTTCATGAGCTAAAGATTTAAATTGATTTAATTTTAACTCTTAAACGGCAGATTGTATTGGACAATAATTCAACATTCTTAAAAAGAGAAGATAATTCAGTAATTCAAAATTCTTAAAGGGAAAGATGTCAAAAAAATGGTTGACAACGTGAACGGTAACCCAAGGAAAGTGATCCACAAAATTGGTTATATACATTTCTAATACATGTATTATTTTAAATAGATAAACAGGTAGCGTAACGAACAAGATGGACATAAAAACTATATAACATTTCTTATTGAATTCTGGTACATGTTTCGGGATTTACATTGATTTAATTTTTACTCTCAAACGTCACAGTACAATACAGATTGTAACGGACAATGATTCAACATTCTTAAAAAGAGAAGATAATTTAGTATATATATATATATATATATATATATATATATACGCACATGAGTGTGTATGTAATATAATATATACTTATGTGTATGTACGTGTTATTATTATTATTTAGTGGATACTTGTATTTCAAATAGACGACCTATTTTACTGTTATTTTAAACAGTGTTTATTATGTCTCTCGGCATGCTCATTCAAGATATCTTAATAAAGTAAATGTGCAGGGATCGAACCTGAGTCCTCAACCTTTGTAGAATAAGCCACCGCTTGATCCGGTGTGCTTTATCGCTTGGCTATAGATATAAAGAACTTCGAAACGAGCGGTGGCTTCTCCTATAAAGGGGGAGGACGCAGGCGCGATCCTTGCCGGAGAGCGCATAGAATTTATTAAAGTTTGTCGAATGTGAAGGCCAATAGTCAAAATACAGTTTAAAATGAAAAATTAAAAATAGGGGCCTTCGTTTCAAACACGAGTATCCAATATGATAACGTCTGAAATGATAAAATATATTTAAAATAAATCCATTAATTCTCTGTCTGTCTGTCTGTTTCTCTCTCTTTATATATATATATATATATATATATATGTGTGTGTGTGTGTGTGTGTGTGTGTGTGTGTGTGTGTGTGTGTGTGTGTGTGTGTGTGTGTGTGTGATAACGATATTTAAATTTTTATATATCAAGAACAATATTGTGGGGAATGTATGGCAAAGTAGAAATAAGTTTTCATGTGACGCATGTCGTCCTTTAGAACATCATCGGAATCAATTTATTATGCTGGTGCGACTACAGATGCGCGCGAACGATGGTAGCACATGGTCAGCCACAGTAAATTTGCGCCCTGGCTCGTACAAAATTTCCCTATTCCTGGCAGATTTTATTACCACAGTGTGGCATATCTAATAATAAGTGTGATGGAAACAAACAGAAAAAGAATCTCAATGAAATCGGCTAGATTAGACACAAAATAAAAATTAAAATACCCAGCATCCTCGGTTCGTGCGAATGTGTAGTTGCACCAACGTAGCAAATTTTGTCCGATGAAGTCTTAAAGAACGAAACGCGTCGCACGAAAACCTTTTATACACTTTCTCATACATCCCCACCACAATATATATATATATATATATATATATATATATATATATATATATATTGTCTTCTACAGAGAGACTGTTTCGCTGTATCACAGGTCATCAGTATAGCTATACGTCCGGTTGCCTCTAGCTAGGGTCGAAACCCGGCTGAATTGGCGTCAGTCGGAGATTCTAACCCTGCCGTAGGCGCACGACAGGAATGAAGATGAATTTAAGCGTATTTATTTTTAGATAAACACACAGTGACTGAGAGAACTCAATTCGTTTTACAGAAGAGTCTTGCATTATTAGCAGTAATAGTCACTGTTTACAAACTCACACTTCCTCTTCAGAGAGCTCAACCGAAATAAATTTTTCAGGAGCACAAGGAGCGAGAGAGAGAGAAAGAGAGAGAGAGAGAAAAAGAGATACATTGATATATGGATTCTAATAAAGAAAATAATAAAAATATTCATTTTGAAGCACTGCCACACTCACAATCACAAAAATACAAGAATACATATTCTGTCTGTATTTAATTCGTTAGTGTTTATATGCTGGTTGAAATGAGTGATGCTTTTTTTAGATAAAGAGGCAATGACAATTTAAAATCGTTCTTTATAATAGTCATCTTTTACAATAGTCGTGAAATTTCTCTTGCTGTATAAACTAGTAACTCTCCTTGTTCCTATTCCTGCTTAATTTTGGCCAATTCTTCTGCTAAAAAGTAGCTCCTATTGGCTTCTATTGTTTCACCAATTCTTCGTCTCCATGATTATCATGCAAATCAGATTCAACTTCTCTTTTTGTCAAAAATGAATTTATTTCCGTGTTACATCACGAAATCCTTAATAACCATGATGTCAACCATATTTCCGCTTCCTTGAAATATTCCGGGTGATTTTCTTCTCAGATATTTCTCGAAAGAGGCTGTTTCATTTTTATGCCGGACGTGATTTGACAATTCAGAAAAGTGAAAGTTAATATTGTGCACAATCTTTTCTTGTTTGATGCATAACTGTAAATGTATTTTTATGTCATAAGCACAATTGTTTATTTATGTTCAATTGACGATAATTTGCTATAATAAGTATATACATACGCACACGCAAACGTATATTCACATATAATTTAAATGAAATTGAAATGAACCCCTGTCTCTTGTTTTGTCGAATCTTACGTATTACGTGTAAATCTTTAAATCTGTAAATGGTTAATGTAAATCTTTCCAATAATAATTCAAGGTCAAAAGATCTACAAAATTGATTATATATTTTTGTCTTGCAAGTCTAATATGTAACGTACATTTGCATCCTTTTGTTGGTCTACATATTCGTATTGATCAGTCAGTTGGCCATATTTGAATGATATAGATTTTATATACATTATATGAGTGTTATCTGATATATTTTATTGAACTCTTCGGAAATTATTCGCTAATAAAATTATTTTTTATTTTTTTCTTCAAGAGTTATTTTAGCTCTGGCTTAAGATATATACGCGCCTACACAAACGTATATATAGACACACATATTGAATGAATCTAGGATGGATATCTATCTCGCGAGGGATCATTTCAATCTCTGCTGCGAAACAATTCTGAATAAAATGAAAAGAGTATAAGACGAAATCTGAGCTCATTTGAAGTCATTTTTATGTCTTTCTATATTTTAACTAAATATATTTTCTAATGCATGTAGCATTTTAAATAGATAAGCGTTTATTAGAAACGAGTAAGATGGACACTAAAACTATATAACATTTTTTATTGAATTCTGGTACATGTTTCGGGACTTCTTTTGCCTTCATCAGCCAAAGATTTAAATTGATTTAATTTTTACTCTCAAACGGCACAGTACAATACAGACTTGTAACAGACATTAACTCAACATTCTTAAAAAGAGAAGATAATTCAGTAATTCAAAATTCTTAAGAGGAACAAAATGAGAAAAAAAATGGCTGATAAAGGGAATGGTAACCCAAGGAAAGTGATCCACAAAATTGATTATATATTTTTGTCTTTCAAGTTTAATATGTAACGTACATTTGCATCCTTTTGTTGGTCAACATATCCGTTCAGTGAGTTGGTCATTTTTAATAGAGATTGTATATACATTATATGAATGTTTATATCACACTTGAAACATTTGTGTTTATAGAATTTATCACATCTGTGCATGTGTATATATATATATATATATTATGTAAATGTGTATTTGTGTGAGTGTGTGTGTCTGCGAGAGAGAGAGAGAGAGAGAGAGAGAGAGAGAGAGAGAGAGGATGAGACTCGATCAATAAGTCCGTTTCCTGACACGTAGTTTGTTCTGAAATTCTACTGTACAATGTTCCATATTATTAACATTCACCACTGAATTAAGTACATTGACAAGAACCGAAATTATTTTGAAAAATAAATAATGCTTTATTTTTGTTGTTGTTGTTGTTTTGGCCACGGACTTATTGATGTTACGCATGTATATATATATATATATATATATATATATATATATATATATATATATATATATACACGTATGCATAAATTGAATAATGTTTTTCAAATGCCATAATCCTCTTGTGTAGTATTTTTTCCCCGCAAAATTTTGATCAAAATGTTAAAGTTGAAATATTTTCTTGTATATCTTTTATTTTGTGTATTTTCTATCTTACGAATGGTCAGGATTGTTAAAGTTTTCATCATCCATTAAACGCTTTTACCCTCTTGTGATTCGCAACTATCCAGTATGTAATGATTGTTTTTCCATTCTCTTTTAAGAATATTTTAAAATCTTATGATGGCTTTTTCTATCACGGAGATTAACAATTTCCTTTTCTTCTCACATTGTATGGTATCTGAGCATAGGTAACATTGGTATTATGAGAAGAAACAAAAATCAAATATCTAATTGCTTACGTCCACTAATTTCAAAATGGTTGATTCTGACGAAATCAGAAGTCTCTTCTGACTAGTCTCCTCTGGTTCGTCCGTAGCGATGTTTGAGATGTAATGGTTGAAGAAATCAGTTAGTTCCCTTGTTAAAATCGACAATCATTTTCTAGGGAACTACACTGAAAAGGATTAACAATATTCACCACTTACGTCAACTCTCCAAAACTTTTACATATATTCCGACTTTCCACACATGCTAGCGTCATAAACAATCACCAGTCCTTTGCCATCGATAAAAGCCGGAGTCGTGTTTGTAAGCAAGCAGAACCTTGATTATGATCTTTCTGACTTGAGCAACAAAATTACCATCTGATGACATTTTATCCACTTGTTCATCAACAGATTATCAGAAGAAATTTAAATTGGTTCACGGCAATAGCTGAAGACGGAATTATATGTCATGCATTACTTTTTAAGGAAGCACAAACAGAAGAAAACAACATTATCAGAGTGGATAAATAATGTGAATTAGGTGTTAGTAAGAATATATATATTATTTTGTTGAAGAAATTTTGAACTGTATCAAAATTTTACTGATTTTGAACTTGGATGATATCGAATAAATAAATAAATAAATAGCCACGATCAGAATTTTCTTGAATATGATTCCTAGTACTTTTCATGTTACTGATTGTTAAATGTCAGGGACACGAGAATACAACTTGTTATTCCAACAAGTATCTTCACACACACACACACACAGATATATATATACATACATATATGTATAAGATTAATACAAATAAAATTTGGTTGATTTATGTTATATATATATATATATATATATATATATATATATATATATATATATACACACATATATATAGATAAGATTAATATAAATAAAATTTGTCACTTGGCTTGATTTATGTTATATATATATATATATATATATATATATATATATATATATATATATATATATAAATATATATATTAGGGAAAACTATGACAAAGTGTGAAAAGCTTTTTGTATGACGCGGTTTCGTTCTTTCGGACTTCATCAGACTGAAACAATAAATGACGAAACGCGTTCCCCTAAAACATTTTTCCACTTTCTCATAGTTTTTTTTTCTTAAAATTGTTTTTGATATATAAAAATTGATATATTCCTATATATATATATATATATATATATATATATATATATAATTTTTCAGTTGTCTTATACTCGTCACATTTAAACTGATTTAACTCAGATTCATCCCCCTTTGATCTTGTTTTTCTCCATGTGAGCCAATATGAATAGATCAAGAATTGGAGATTCTAAAAAATACAAAACATTTTATTTATTGTTTCATCGATGGTTTGTTTAACAATGCATGTATCTATATCGTCATATGATAATTTTTTTTCGATCAGAGGAAACAAATTGAACACAAGAGACTAAATCTTAGAATTCCAAATTGATGAACCATTTTCATGGACGATGTTTATTTGTTTTGGTTGGGTGGGTTGATTGAGATATATTAATGCGCATAATGCGCATGTGTCACGTTTGCTGCAAAAATGTCCATCTTAAAAAGATAATAACTCCACGTACTTGATGAAAAACTTACAATCCTTAATAACAAAACATTAGATGAAAAATAGTATCAATATTTTCATAAATTTGCGTATAAACTATTTTTGCAGGCAGTATTCACAGGTAGATTTCAAAGATTATATAAAATGCCAGTATATTTTTATTTAGATTATAGATCTGAAATGACATCGTGGTGAATATATATGCATGCATGTATTTGCCTGTATGAATATCTAGTAATATAGATGTATAATAAGTAGGAGCTTTTACAAGCTCAGCCCTGCTAGTGTTTGCATGCGTGCATCTCAGTGATACAACCGAGAATTAATCGTGTTTGTATTTTTTTCTGCTGTTTAAGAAATACAGAATAAAATACTCTTCAGTTGGTTAGAAAAGATTTAGATTGAATAAAGTATAAATATTTTGTCTAAAAGTTTTATCAATCTGAAATCTATTCTTATAAATATATACAAAAGTTATTGTTAAAAAAAACCTGCCATAGTTTTATACACGTAACAGAACAAGGAAAATAAAACTGAACTCTATTTATTTTTATAACTATATTTTCATTGATGACTTATGTAGTTATTGACATTCTGCTTAGAGGCAGAATATTTACTATTCTTTATACAGACATTTTGTCTCATACTAATTTTGCAGACGAAACAGTTTTAGAATTTTTCTTAATAGAAAATAACTACCATTAATAAACAGATTCGAAAACAACAACGTATCATACATTTATTGAAATATATTTTCGTTAATGATGACAAAAAGTCTGGCATTATACTTACTGATAAAAAGATAAATAGATCGTTCCAAGAAGATAAAAAGAATGTAATTTACGGGCCGCAACTATTTAATCATAGTTTGAAGAGAACTTGTGATAAAGTTATAAACGTCTCTTTGTTTTGCCCCCTTTCAGTTGTTTTACCAAAAAGGGGGTTAAAATTGTAAATTTAATACACTTTTAAGTCTTGGAAGCCGGACATGAAATTTTGTGTAGAAATGGACAGGTTTCGTCCATCAATGGTTGAGGTCATTGTGTAAAAAGTATTATTTTTAATTTGCATGTACACATATATATATATATATATATATATATATATATATATATATATATATATATATATATATATATATATATATATATACTTGAAAATAAACAAGTAGGGAAGTCTTTATAAATAGAACATGTTGCGTCATTTATTTCATTTCCTCGGAAATTTTGGAAGTGGAATTATCCACAATGATGTTTCAACTTTTTAATTTTATGTTCTTTTCTTTTTACTTGTTGCGGACGTCACGGGTGTCACGACCAATAAAGAAATAAAAGACTTTAAAAATTGATCCATACGTAAGCACTTCTAAAGCAAAACGACATAGAATTTAATAATTGAATAACAACTCCTCATGCATTCCACTTCATAAATTTCAGAGAAAGCCAAATAAATAGGTAAACATGTTAAATTTATAATTATTCTGCCGCATTTAATATATATATATATATATATATATATATATATATATATATATGCATGTATGTATAGTTGTTGTAAATAAATAATTACTGCATTTGAAACTCAAAATAGAAGAAAAGCAAAACACTGTTCTCTCCAAAAGGGCCACCATCTTTAATTTTTCATTAAAACGTCTAATAGTATTTCAATAGTTATCGAATTAACCCCTTTTTCAATTAATTTCTTCAAATACTAAAGCGTTTGAAGGACCATGTTGCCACAGGTTAATTATATCAACAAAATCTTTATTATCTAGAAAATATTCTTACAATCTAAAAAAATTTTCTGGCTTTATATAACCTGTAAAAATACTTAAAAAAACGAAGCAGTCAATTAATCAATCAAGGATATTGCTGAACAAATCAGTGTCCCGATATCGTTTTCTATCCAAAAATACTCCTGTCCTATTGAAAAATCGTTGCTCGCAAAGCCCTTCTGGAGAGTTCTGGCAACTAGTAATCGTCCAAGGGTTCCAGTTAGCTTTTACTTTTAATATTTCTACCAATAAAAAAGGTCTTTACAGAAAACCTTATCTAGAAATTTACCTTTGAGGTTGAACGAAATTTACAAGTTTTTGTGGGTGATCCATTGCCCGCAAAAACATTTTCTTTTTTATTTCATTTGTTATTAAACAAATCTTTCTTTTTAACTAATTTTGCGTTTCTTTTATTTTTGATTTCAGATGTGGTTATTTATACACTTTGTAAATATATATGTGTGTACTTATTTGCTTGTATGTGTGTATTCCTCAATCCGAATGAAATATGCATACAAATTATAATAAGATGACACAGATTTATTCATGCGTATATATATATATGTGTGTGTATATAGTTATAACTTATGTGCGTTCATATAAATTCGCAAACACGATTTTATTAAATAAATATTACTATATACATATATATATTAAATATATATATATTAAATTAATAATATATATATATATATATATATATATATATATATATATATATATATATATATATATATATATATATATATATATATATCCAGAATACTTTTAAACTGGCACCTATTTATCTACGAGAAAAAAGGTCATTTGGGAGATAGCAATAATTTAATTCATAAATTATGATGTTTTACCTGACAAAAATAAAAATTCTGCTTCAATTAAGCCGACACCTAGGCCCACTACATAGAAAAAAACATTACGCCTGTATTTATACAGAGGACTTCTATCTATCTATCTATCTATCTATCTATATATATATATATATATATATATATATATATATATAGGAGTGTGTGTTTATGTTCGTGTGTGTGTTTGAGTGTGTGATTAAAACGAAAGACGATCCATAATATGTAGATTAATAGGCCGGTTAATGAAATTTGAGGAATAAAAAAACAGTAAAATGCTAACAATATTAGGCATAAGATCGATTATATTTATTATGTTTTAGTAGTCCTTTTGGTTAAATTGAATTCCTCTTCCTTGTTTATTTCTTATCCCGTTGTAAAAGACACAAGCGTGTCCAAAATTCCGACTTTCTCTTCATGCTTCAATTTAATCAAACAGCCTAACAATGAATAACCAGTCTTATTGCCAAAACTATTATCCCTTTGTTGTCTTTTCATTCCCCAAATTTCATTAACCGACCTTTTTTATTTGTCAAAAATCAAAGAAAAAATTCTGCTTCAATTAAAGCCCACTAAATAGAAAAGAGCAATTCGCATGAATTTATACAGTGAATCTCTTGTGACATAGAAAGGTAGCACACACATATATATATATATATATATATATATATATATGTGTGTGTGTGTGTGTGTGTGTGTGTGTGCATACATGAATAAATATAAAGGAAAACTTATCTTGGCTGACAGATTTCATCCTCTGAGGGAGTCCATAACGTCCTTCAGTTGACGAAACGTGTCGGCTAAGATAAATTTTCCTTTATTTATATTGTGCTTTTACACACACATACATATATATATAGATGCATATAGTGATTTTCCAGGCGTAGCTTAGATGTGGCACAAGGCCGAAATTAGGGGGCACCCAGTGAGAATCGAACTCACTACTCAGCTGTAATTGTTCTAGCGAGACAAGCTTGCTACTAACCATTACACCACTTCGAGGTGTCCAGCATATATATATATATATATATATATATATATATATATAGAGAGAGAGAGAGAGAGAGTATTGTATTGTTTGGAATGCTGTATGTGTGTGTGTGTGTGTGTGCGTGCGTGCGTGCGTGCGTGTGCAAAAGCACAATGTACGCACAGTGGGGGAAAACAAATTGTCGTACACATACAATTTTTTAATTTATTGCATTTACAACTAATGAATAAACATGCTTTTCATATAATTAACTGTACACAGATGCATAATAACTAAATATGCATAGAAAACAATGAAATTTCATTTAAAATAAGTATAAATCCCATTTATTCAATTTAATGGGTGAAAAAAGTATTCGTACAATACAAAAAAGAATACATGATCTTCATTTAATACTTTGTAGAATAACCATTATTCACTTCTACAGCAACCAATGTCTTCTTGTAGTTCTCAATTAATGATTTGCAAATTTTAGTTGTTTTTTGCATTCTTCTTCGCATATGGTCTTCAGATCCGGGATGTTTATTGGAGCAATCGATTGGGTTTGAATTTTCAAGTAACGCCACAGATTTTCGATTGGGTTTAAGTCTGGAAAATGAATTGGCCATTTCAGGATAATTTTTAGAAGCCATTTCTTCGTAGATTTTCTTTGGATGTGTTCTTAGGATCATTATCTTGTTGGAAAATCCAATCAGGAGGAAGTTCAAGATTTTTAACCGAAATCATTAAATTTGCTTCCAAAATATTTTGATATGTTGCAGTATTCCTTCTACCATCTATTACTGATATACTGCCAGTACCTTTTGCAGAAAAAAAACCATCCCCTAACCATGATGCTGACACCAGCAAATTTCACTATTGGAATTGTCTTCTTTTGCATCGCCATCTTTCCTCCATACATGATTTCTAGAATGACGTCCAAACAACTCAATTTTGGTTTCGTCTGTCCAAAGTACTCTTTCCCAAAACATTTCATTGCTAGTGATACAAATTCTTGATAAAAGAAAATCATCCTGTAACACTTGACAAGTAACCATTGTTTTTTGTTTAATTTGACATTAATTTCCTCGAAGATCTTGCAGAATTCTTCCGTGGAGCACCTGTTCTTCTTTGGTTTTCAAGAGTTTTGGGTTTGTATACCTTGCAATGAATGAACTAATTGTAGTAAATGGAATATTCAGGTTGTCTGAGATTTTCCTATAACTTTTTGCCTTCTTTCCAGAGCTTAACAATCAGTTCTTTTTGCCAATTTGTCAAATCGTTACTCTTGCCATGATGATAACCTTCTTGCACGAATATCAATTACAAAATGTTCTGTTTGTATTTTTTAGGCTAAAAATAACTACTGATAATAACATCAAAGGAACATTCTAGAATATTCCACTTGAATAATCTAGAGTATCAAAAAGCTTTTTCTATTTTCTATGCATATTTAGTTATTATATATCTGTGTAGAGTTAATTATATGAAAAGCAAGTTTATTAATTAGTTGGAAATACAATAAACTAAAAATTTGTATGTGTATGAATATTTGTTTCCCGCCACAGTATATAAACGTAGTTATTCATAGAGATTAACTAATATATAGTAAAGATATACATATGAATGTATTGTATTCATATACTTTATATTCAAAAATATGTATGGTCTCACTCTCTGCCACTCTCTCTCTCTGTCGCGCTCTCAATTAATCGGTTAAAATATATGTGTGTGTTTGTGTCTGTGTGTCAGAAAGAGAGGGTTAAAGAAGGCAAAAGTGAGGAAAAGTTCCCACTTCAACCAAAAGCCTAATAGCAGTATTTCAACGACCAACCATCAGAATACTGATTTTGGGATGTGGGTCGGCTCAAGAAGATTTTAGGAAGCTTTATATATATATATATATATATATATATATATGATGTATGTATGTATACACGAGGAGAAGTAAAAGATTACACGCACATTTGCCATAACATATCTTTAGGCAATTGTGCGCTAATGTTCCAAATGTATATCTATCTATCTATCTATCTATATATATATATATATATATATATATATATATATATATATATTATAAATTAATTGATTTAAAATATGTTTTAATATAAATATTTTTTTCGCTACACAATTCTAACCATGCTCCAAAAATGGAAGCTAAAGGCTTCGAATTTAATTTTGTAATTAAATTAAAGACATTAGTTCCATTTCATTCTCAAGCGAATTTTGGAATTATATATATATATATATATATATATATATATATATCCATGCAAAATATATCAGTTTGGTACAGCGAACACTTTTCTTCGATTATACCAAGTAAAAGGATAAAACTGGCAATTGTATGTCATAAGATTTGGCTGTCAGTATTATCTTCCAAGAACTCCCAAGAGGAAAAGGTGTTCAAAACTTAAAGAATTTCTCTTTACTGTATGATCTCATTTTTAATGATAGTGACAGAATCAAAAGCCTATGCTCGTGATGTCACTGCCAAAAATACTTATGTACTGATGTTCCTTCCCGTTTATTTTTCTTCCTTCGTCATATATATATATATATATATATATATATATATATATATATATATATATATCAGTTGCGCAAATGTACGTTTTGTCATGAATGCTAGCTTTCGAGTTAAACAACGTGCATCATCAATTATCATCAATTTAATTTTTGTAAGTTTCTATATATTTCTTTGTATGTTATGCAATAAATGGATATATTGAATTAAAAACGTGTTGATTTACTTTCTTTTACCCAAAGCGTTTTACGTGTTTTCATGCTTTTTTTTTATCTATTTTTACTCTGACAAAAACTATCAAATCTACGGCAGGCAGCCAATCGCTCTACCACTTGTTGATTGTTTTTGAAATGGAAATCAATGCCGATCAAGAAGTTTCTTGCATGAATGGGTCAGAGGTGATGATGCGAACTAAATGTGGCCCTTAACGAAAATTATAAAATAATTGTTCTGATTCATTGAGTCAAACTTGTTTGATTTGGAATTCTTACAGGAAATGATGAATTAAAAACGTGTTAAAAATTAAAATTTGCATGTGTAAGTGCCAATATTTTTCTGCAGAGGTTAATTCAGTGGATTTATGTTTTAAATCTTTCCAAATTCATTTATAAAGCTTGTTTCAATGATTTGGGATTTCACACAAAAACTGATTTTCTTGAATTAATTCTTTCTATTCTTGTATTTGTTTCAATCCGAAAGAAAACATTTCATTTTCAGAGAGATCATATCAGATTAAAAATAATATCTGTGTAATATCTTAACAGTCAATAAATCTCTACAGGTGATGAATTCAATTAAATAAAAGGTTAATAAATACTTGTTCTATTTAGTCGGCATGAAGTAAGAACCGAAAAATGTTTATTTTATTTTGTAGACATAAATGTATGTAAACAATGATATATGTTTTTCAACTTCATCAACATGAAACCTGATTGTAAACAAGTGCATGTGCTTTTCGGCGTTTTGAGTTACATGTTTTTTTTTTAATCGAGTTCACCCCAAGCAAGGCAATAAAGCCACAGAGATGCAAAGGGTTTCTGGGTGTGGAAAAATTCGAAACAAGAACAGCGAAAACAAGAGAAGAGTAATCAAGAAGACAATAGATAGTGATTGACATTGCATTTAAATTTTTGCATGTTAAAGTTGGCTGGAAAGCATCGAGCTGGAAAGGAGTTCCGCAAGTGAAAACTGCGAGAAAAGGAAAAGTTAACATAGAATTTATGGTTACATCAACTATAAATTGGTGAGAAATCGTCGTCAGTTTAGTACTGTGCATAAATTCGAAGAGTCTAGCCAAACTAACGAAAAGCTCTTCCCAACAATTCTCATGAAAGTATTTATAGAAAAGGCAAAGGGAGGCAACCTTATGGCAGAAGGAAAGTGGCCGGAGCCGAGATGCCAGATCGGAGCCAATAATATAGCTGATTCTTCTTTGGATTTTATCAAGGAGCTCTAGATAGATAGTAGGCGCACCAGATCATATGTCACAGCAATATTCTAAGCATGGACGAATGGTAAACTTATAGAAATGTAAGATAGACTCTGGAGAGAAAAACCGTCTAGCACGATACAGTGAACCAAACTTCCTGGCAAATAACCTAGCAATGGGATTCAATATAGTCTTTCCACTTCATGGCCAAGAAAGTTAACCCAAGAAGCCGCAACGAATCATTCTCCTGGAGGTCAGCATCAGCCAAGCTGATGGAAAGCAGAGAGGATTAGTTTTAGAAGCGTTTAAATTAACAAGCCCCAGTTAACAACAGACTGAATGTTGCTTTGGATATCAGTTGCCATTTTAACTTTATGAAACAGATCAGACCTACTATCGAGACAGGAGTTAATAGTTGTGTCATCAGTGTAGATACCAAGTTGAGAATGGAGAACTTCATTAATGAAAATCAAAAACAATGTAAGACCAAGCATGGAACACTGGGCTCATCTGTATTAGTAAGAAAGCAACTGGAAGTGATCATAGCTGTAGGTTTCTCGTAATTAATCTATTAAAACGTAAATATAGCAAAAGTCAGTATGATGATGAATAATTTTAATCTGAAACATTATTTAAGTGCATTATATTACCATTTAAACCTCGAAGAAAATGTGCTAATCGACATTACCACGGATCGGTTGATTCAATCTGATGAGCAAATTGGTTCTCTTGTTAATAAGTAGAAATGTTATGAATATATTATAATTGAGAATTATAAATGTTTTAACCAGATAGATGTATTAACGATTACAAAAAAAATGTATCTGAGTAAAAAGTAAAATTTTAGTAATATAAAGTTCAGTGTGGTGTCAGTAAGAAGAGTTAATTTTCTCTTCTTTCTCGACTTCATGGAATGAATAACTAGTTTTAGCTCATTACTCAGTAGAAGAGACCGTAGCTAATTGGAATATTTTTCGCTTAGATGATTGTAAATTCCTATGAAATTAATTAAAACGCAAATATAACCAAAAGATGTGTCACTTAAATCTGAAAAATTATCTAATTATATTATCATTTGCAGATAGAAAAAAAAGGTGTACCAACTAACTCCACCATTAGAGTAGACAATTTGCGTTTTAATAGATTAATTTCGAGAAACTCACAGCTCTGTAATTGAAAATATTCGAACGAGCATATGTATTTGTTTACATTGCATATATTTTGTTATTCGATGCAGATGTGTTGAATATATTGTTATAATTGAGAAATAGTATATTTTAAGCCAAAAAGAACGACAACTAATAGAAAATGTATTTATGTAAAAATGAAGATATAATGATCATCTAACAGGAAACTCGTATGTAAATGCTCAATAATGTATTCTACTACACACGCATATATATATATGTGTGTGTGTGTGTGTGTGTGTGTATGTATGTATGTATGTATGTATGTATGTATATATATACTCAGAGAGATAAAGAAAGAAAGAAACCAGATAGATAGATAGATAGATAGATAGATAGATAGATAGATAGATAGATAGATAGATAGATATAGAAATATCAGTGAAAATGAGAAGAAAAACTTATCCTCCAAAGAGTAACTTAAGTTGGTTTCATATGGAACCAACTTAAGTTACTCTAGGTTAATCTAACTTAAGTTAATCTAGACAGTTAACAGTCAAATTCATAATCATGCTTTCCACCATTCTTAATCTCACAGAATATCTGAAGGGATTAGTAATTAGAATTGAATAATATCATTTCTCTCAGCCCCTCAGATATCATGAGAATCACTTTGTGAGTAGTTTCACTGTACCGTCCAAAAATTGACGGTGATATTTAAGAAATTCTCTGATTGCATTGGTTATATTTTATGCGCTGAGAATATAGGATTGCGTAATTCACTTTGTTGTCGCAAGGAATAATGAATTTTGATTTTTTAAATCATTGAAAGTAGGTAATCGATATAGAAAATTCTGTGACTTCCGTTAGTCAACACACCCTCTAAAATAGCCATATATTGTCTGATCGAAACGAAATTTTGTTTAGGAAAAAGTGAAAACAGGTAATGGGACACAAAATACAGTTGGCTTTACTAGGGTGCGTAGCTTAGTACAATGAATTTTCATTAATATTTACCAAAAACTTAATGAAAATTAAAACAATCGATTCGTTTGCGAAATTGAACGACACGCTGAGTTTGTAAATCTCGAAAAAAATGTCAGCGATAACTTCAACAATACTAAATATTGTGAAAATTTCAACACGCGTCATGTGTTGCAAAAAATGGTATCCATAAAAAGCTAACACAAACAAAAGAAATAAGAATTATGTATTAACAACTTGATCTCCCCTACTTACTAATGGAACATTCAGTTGTTAACAGTTCAGTTAATATCTATATTTATTGTAAATTAATATACAATTATGGCACAAGGCCGAAAAATGGGGAATGGATTGAGGCTGGTCTTCACTAACTATCTTATACCTAGCTAATCGGATTCAAGACCCATTCACTCGTTACAATTTTCTCATTGACCATAAAAACTCAGCCGTCGCCAATCAATCCTCCATACACCATAATGCCACATCCTTTCAGGGAATGCTATAAAAACGCATCCCAATGAGATAAAATTTGATGATGATGAATATTATTTACATTATATATACAAAATTCGGATGAATGGTCATGAAAGGGAAAAATAAATAAGTAAATACCAAAACAAAGCAAAAATAGATATAACTGATGTTAGTGGAACCCGTCCAACCCTTCGAAAAAGAGAAGCTGCTGTATTCTGCCCTTGGACAAAATCAAGAGGCTATCTCGCTAAGTGAAAGGGGAAAAGAGAAAATATATATACGGGCATGGGAAATAAATAAGGTTGAAGCAGTTGAGATGAAAAGCGGGGGCGAAAAACAAACTGTGGAGGTTGGAAATCTCAACTTGGATCATTAACAAAAGATGTAACCGGGAGCAGGTCGAGAACAACACTAACCCACATTAACTAGGTACACTGGGCTTGTTTGGCCTAACCAGGGGAGGGCTCCACAGGAAACCACCCCGATGCGATCTAGGTTGACCAAAAAGAGAAAATCAAGGCTAGCCCCCTTCAAGCGAACCAAGCTCGCCTCAGTCACCCACCCTACGCTAATGTCTGTCGAAATCAAGCGTTTTCTATCAGATCTAATCTTCATATTGAACTGATGCTCAAAGAATAGGATCAGATCCTGATGAGAAAGACGGGTGCCTCGCAAGACTTCCTCCATTCGCGTCACCCAAATCACCATTCGAGTCGTGGCCAGCAGCGTTAGAAACACCATTCGTTTCGCCCCAGAATACGGGGGCGACACGTTGTCACAAGCTTTTCGGGAGCGATACGAGCCATCAGCTCGCCGACACAGTCCTATAGGGGGCGGACCCGAGGACAATGGTAGAAGGCGTGCGAAGCCGTTTCTTCCAGGCCAAGGTCACATCGCTCACAGTCTGGCAAATCCGCCAAGCCCCATATGAAGGCCATGTTGTTGAGAGGCAGCCTATTCCGAGCCAATCGCCAAGTAAGCGAAAATTCAGAGTTACTGAGGTAACCGCTGGCGCCCAACACCAGAAGGAGCGAAACTCCTCCTCCGACAATTCGAGCCACTCACGTAGAGGATCCTTCGCGACCATCCCCACTAGATAACGATAGAAGACCCTCCGAGGCAGAGAAATGTCACTGGACCGAGGAATGCTCCTCAAGGCCTGCCGACACTCCCAAAGGAAATCTGATTGATCCCGGGGTTTACGACAGCGCTCAACACGCGAGATGGTGGGGATGGTAGTAAGGCGAGGGAAGGCGTCCCTCACAATCCCCTCCACAATCGAATTTCCCCTCAATGCGCGGCGCAGGAAAGCCAACCTCGAGGTGAGCTTGTTCAGTTAATATCGTTATTTATTCGTACAAAAGTACAAAATGTGGCACAAGGCCAAAAAGGGGGTTGGGGAAGGACGGTCTTCTTCTGTCTTAACTCTAAACTTAGCTAAACACAGACACGGACCCAAACATACCAACAATAGTCCTATCACCATAACAGCACATTCACTCCTACCTTTCTTACTGCGTCCACCATAATACCTCAAATTCTCTATGAAAACCTAACTAGTCCCCATATGTACATTTCAAAGTCTGTGGGGGTAGGGGAAATAACAACAATTTAAAAACCCCAATGATTATTTACAATATGATTTAATACTATTTACATAAAACAAAACAAAATAGGATTAGTAATAAAAAACCCCACAATCCCTAAATGTGGCAGAAACACAGTTAATATCTCCTGAACAATAGAGAATACTCTAAATGAATATGACGGCAGAATGTTTCATTGTTATTGATAGGGGAACTAAGAATGCCTAACTATTATGTTAAGAAATTATATAAATTTTAACGTCTTCAAAATAAACTGTTCTCCTTTAATCATCATTTTGCCCTCCCTAAGTATGGCTGATGCTAACCTTCAAGAGAATAAACCATTCCGTTTTCTTACTCTCGTGCTTTCTATTAACATAAAAATTGAATCAGTTGCTAGGTCTGATGCTAAAAAGGTTCCTTCAGGATATCGGTTCAGACAGTTTTTCTCGTCAGAATCTATTTTGCACATTTACAAATCTGCCATTCGTCCGTGCATTGAATATTGTTGCCATATCTGATTTAGTGCTTCAGCTATATATGTCGATATTCTGCACAAAATCTAAAGAAAATAATATATCTATATATCTCGACGTCAGTCACTTTCCCACCGACGTGACGAGGCTTCCCTCTGTCTTTTCTATGAATATGTTTATGGTAGTTGTTCTAATGATCTCCACGCCTTGTTACCTCGACTGCATGAACTTAGGCATGCCATTAGATTGGCTATTACTTCTATTTTTTTTTTTTACCGTCGAATTAGCAAAATGTAATCGTCACTTATATTCTAATTGTTTCTTTTCTCGCACCATTGAAACTTTATTCAAATTTATTGCTTATTTGCTACCTACAATCTTCAAAAAATATATATATTGTCAATCGACATGTTCTGTCTTCCTGAATGCTGTTCTTTATCGTCATTTCCCTGCAGTTAAGTCTTCTTATTCTCTTCTAATCCCAGTAAACTCTTGCGTCTTAGTGAGGTGAAATGATTAAAAAATATTAAGTAGCATTGTATTATCGCGTACACACACACATATATACATATATATATATATATATATATATATATATATATATATATAAAGGTGTATGTATCAAAAATACCTTTACAAACTTTGGGGGCAGGTTCCTCATAAAAAAAAAACAAGGACAAAAGTTCATATATCCGCAAATCTTTCGTTTTGGAGTTAAATTTAAAGTTTACGTTAGACGCTGTTAAATGTATAATCCAAGATACAATCCCCAAATACTTTTACAAACCTTTTTTGCAAACGATACGGATACAGAAGTTGGATGCGGTACTATGAGATGTGTACCACATTCTAGGGCCACTTGATGTGTGTTGATATTTGTGATCAGATGTACGATAAACAGCAGCAAAGTTTGGATGGCTCGGCAGCATTCGATCTGGAAACGCAATATGATACAGGCTCGGGACCGGATGTAAAAATCCTATCTACCTGCTCACGATATGACTATCCTGCCATTGTTAAACGGAACTCTTCTCAGCTCACTACCACAAACGTTGAAGACAGACTAGGCACAAATGTACACGAATTACAAGTGCTACATGGCAGCATAGCGCTATCTATCGTAAACTTTCTTAAAACTTAATAACTCAAAAACGAAGGATTTGAGGACATATGTTTATGTGGACTTCTGTCCTTGCTTTGCTGTGAGGAACCCACCCCCCAAAATTTTAAAAGTATTTTGATACACCCTATATATATATATGTGTGTGTGTGTGTGTGTGTGTGTGTGTGTGTGTGTGTGTGTGTGTGCAGGGAGTGATGGGCAAATTGTCATAATTTTATATTTCATTTCGCGCATGCGCGTTGTTTGTTTTTGACTTTTGTCGACTGCCCAGTATAGTAGTTGGGTACCGTCTGCGAGAAAATGAGCACCATGACGCCATAAATTTAGAAACGGCATTCTGTACTGCTTGACATTCACACCAGAAGCTCCAATTTCAAAATGTCTGAGTGTCAATCTGAGGACGGTGCAGAGGATTCGGCAATGGTGATTACGAAGGTATGGTAGCTCGGAAAACTCACTCTGATCGTTCTAAGAATTCCCGAATTTGTTGATGACTCAACACAGAAGCCTACATCAAGTGCTTTAGGGGGTTGTGCTGGCCCTGTGTCAAGAGGATCGCTGCTTGTACCCCCTATGTATGGCAACAATTTCTGCGACCAATTTACCCCTTACATCTGGCCACCTAAACCCCCAGACTGCAAACCCCATTGATTATTATGTGTGGGGCTCAGATGAACGAGAGAACAACAAAGCTCCTTGTAACAACAAAGATGAACTAAAAGGCAAGGATTATGGCAACATTCGCCAACTTAAACACCCAGAAGAATCACAGAAGATTCCGAAGTTGTCTGAAGGCCGTAGTTGAAGCCAATGGCTATTTTATTGAATAAATTTGTATTTCAAGATGTTTTTATGTAATTTTGATAAATATATATGTTAAAATGAGATGTCCGTTTTATTTTAATTTTTGCGTAATTTATCCATCATACCCTATATATATATATATATATATATATATATATATATATATATATATATATATGAAGGTTGGATGACAATCTAAAAAATAATTTCTGTAAGAACTCTGTGAGATCGCTAAAAACAGAGCATAGCATGATGAAAAAAGACGCCAAAGTTGATGAAAACAAAATTTTAGCGTCTAAATGCTAATGTTATTATTGAGAGGAAAGATCAAAGTATTTTTTTACTTATTTTTTTAAAAATTTTTCCTTCTTTTTAGAACATTGTAAATTTTGATTAAAAAAAACTTGTTTCTCTTTTATCAGCTTGGCTGATAAAATAACATAAAAATTTTCGCGCGTTTTTTCCTGTTTGACACACATTAATTTGGAAAATCTTGCAAAAATGAAAATAATTGTCGGATTTTAATGAAACTTTCAGAAACCATTCACAAATGATGGAACTTATTAGAAATGTTTTTATTTTAGTAAAGTCATCGCAGAATTTTTTTTTTCATATGTATTACCCCCTCTAACTAATTGTACGAAAACTCTATAATTTCAATTTTTAGGAGTTTAGTGATTATATTAGTTAAAAGCACAATGCTTTGAGGAAACAAAATCATGTTTTTGTTTTTTTTTTTTTGTTGGAGCCCCTCTACCTGAAAATCGTCTCTGAAGTGTAACATACAAAAACTCAATAAAACAAAAATATTATTTAATTTCAAAAGCTTTTAATAGCTTTTATTTATTCCAATAAACATGGACAATATTGTCTGAAAGTAAAAAGATATTTCGATGAAAAATGAATTTTTAAAACAATTACCTACAATTATTTTTTATTTCTGCAACCATTATTTTTATTTTTACATTATGTTGTTAATTCTTCTAAAATTATGGAAAAGCTTGTACAACTTAACGGATGTTGTTTTTAAGTAGATATATATTTACAGATTATAATTTCCAAAGCTTATTACAAACTAATGAGTCTTCGTATGTTAAAAAAATTAATTTGTCAATAATCTGTTTACCAATGAAATCTACGGAAGACCGGAAGTTTGGTGCGTGCAATAAAAATAACGTCACGTGGATTGAGTTTCTGTCTAGTATTTAAGGGTTGTTCTTCGCTGTATACGGCCCCTTAATTTAGCAAACTGTTCCTGCTGAAACACGTGTGCATCATTTTCTTTATCATTTTTATTAAGTTAAAATAGGTACTTTCATCTAGTTTTCATCGTAGTCCTGTAATGTTTGGTTGAAATCGGTTGAAAAATGTAGGAAATTCGATCCAATATATAAACGTAACACACACAACCTGGGTTTTATAATAAGTAAGATTCACATTTTGCCTCTTGAAAACTAAAAACATTTCAGTCATTTACACTGGCCAATTTTTACTTTTAAATGAAACATATTGTTTGCTTTCAGAAAATACCTAGTTTCATGGGATTCAGATAAACTTTCCCTGGTATTTTTCCAGATAAGTCATTTTTTATATATATATATATTACTTAAAAATATAAGAATCCATTTATTTATTTTTTCCGAGAATATAGGCTGTGACAAAATGACTTTTACTATGTTTGATTATTTTTACTGGGGATAGAATTTTTTTTATAATAGCAAATCTGAATTGACTTTAGAGGGGTCTATATGGGCCCTCAAACAGCAGTGCAGCACTTGTATTTTAATTTTTTTAATAGTATTTATAATTTCTCCAGATAGTATCAACAAACTTATGGTACATAGTACTTAACAAAAAAAATTGTAATGGCGAAAGTTTTTTTACTTTAAATATTACAAGTTACTACTTAAGTAGGTCCGCTTAAACAAATAATATGTCCATTCTGTGCTTCCGTATGGGAACTCGAATCTCACGTCAGCTGTCAATAATTTATAGACGTCATCACTCAGCACTCTGTCAATCGACGGCGACATTAAGATCGGCTCTTTTATCTTTAAAAACATTTTTCTAAGAAGAAAGTAAGTAAAAGTTTCTTTCAAAATATTTTAAATAAACTTCAAATTTTCTAAATTTCTTCGAATAAATTTTGAAATACGTATAATTAATTTTTAAACAACTTTTTAACGAAGAATTGAAACTTATTTTTAAAATTTTTAAAAATATGGCTGATATCGAGATTTTGGTCGTTATTTTGTAAACACGTTTTTTAACTAAAATTTCGGAAATGCTAAGAATGAGTAAAAAATTTCAAAAATTACTCAAAAAATACTTTAGTGTCTCTTTTCAATAATGAAATATACTTTTATCATGAAAAAAATTTTTCCGTTAATTTTCAGACCGTTCTTGTCATGCTATCTATTTTCGCGAAAAAAAAAACAGAGATACCTATAAGATTATAGCTGACGTAGAAATCAGGCCTCTTGCCGTTTAACGCCAATCACGTTTTGTCTCGTAAATGAAAATTTTGCTGTGTTTTGCTGTGAAATTTTGTTTATGATGAATGTTCATCAGCGAATCATGTTAAAGTAGATGTTTTCAAAATTGTTTTATATATATATATATATATATATATATATATAAGAAAAGTTCACGATCCGACTAAAAAGCACTTCTCAAAATTCTGATATTAGGTCATTTGTTTAAATTTATGGAAGCATGGGCTGTTGAACACTTATCGAATGTCTCTTAACAAAAGAATTCTACAAACTGATCGGTATCCTTGGGGTGACTACATTTACCATATTTCAGAACTGCGTTTTGATCTTGGTCGCTACACCGTTAGCCATTTGAGCTTAACTCAACTCTGTAGTTCAACAATGCCACCCACCAATTACGTATTGATAAATGCAGAAATTATTTAAAGAAAAGGCATAAAGAAATACAAGAGTGAAAGATTAGGTCTCGTGTGGTTTTGTAATGCTGAATTCTGTCGTACAATAGGCAAACATAGGTTTGCTTTACACGAGATCGAAAAAGTAGATAATGGTATTGTTGGCACAAGAGTCAAGATGGTAGACATGGGTTTGGATTCGACGAAAGTCAAGAAGGTAGACAGATTTGTTTTACAAGAGATTTAAAAAGATAGACAAAGATTTGGTGTCGACAAGAATCATTATGATAGACATAGGTTTGGTTTTCACGAGACAAAAATGGAAACATATTTGCCTTACATAGTTGTCAAAAGAGTAGACATAGGTTTGATGTGGACAGAATCGAAAATGTAGACATACATTTGTTTTGCACAAGCGTTAAAAGGTAGGTATATTTACAATATTCATATAGCTTTGTTTTGATTTTTTTTTTTTTTTTGTCAGTGGATGATTACCCCTCTGCACAAGGAAGCAGTCGACGTATTCTTGACCAAAACTGTCAGTGCATCGTGAGTGAAAGAGATTGGTCGCTTTATTGCTGTGTGACTGACTATAGCTATGACTGTGAGATGCAAGGTTTATCTTATGATGATTTTGGCGTTTGTGGAATAGGAAAAAATAGTTTTACAAACTGTTTTTCCTTTTGAAAGAAGAAATCAGCATCAAAAAAATATTCTTAAGTTTGGACTGCTGAATGTATTTCTATTCAACACGCAATCATCTGTAGTTTGATAAGACATTTGAAGTAGACACGAAAGCCGTCTAAGGATAAAAAAAATGGAGTCTGAATTAAAGTGTAATTACATAACAAAAGATATTCATATGAAAACTTATTTATATATTATAGGCTGATTTACCAAACTGAACAAGATTCAAGTAATTATCATATACACAGGATCTTTTTCTAGACGTCTGTAGTAATGACTAGATATTTAGGCAAAACTGTAAATCACTATTAGTCATTATCAATTATATTTTGAGACACTGTAGTATACAAAGATTGAATCCGTCTAAGGTTTCGTTAGAAAAAATAGCTAAAGAGAGGTGAAGAGAAAGAAATAAAAATAAATGTAGAATGGGAAACAAATAGTTTTTCCCCATTTAATGCGTAAATAAGAAGTAAGCCACGTAAGTCTGTCTCACTTCATTTTATTGACTGAAAAAAAGATTATAGAAAAAGAGAGTTTACATTTTCCTGACTTCTTACACTTTTCGAAACGCTTTTTTGTGCGCTGAGCTGTGAATGGCTGCTTAGGTTTATCATTTTTTCTTTAATTCAATAGTTTACGAAGCCAAAGCAATCATGAAGAGATTTGTTGAAATTTGTTGAAATTGCTATGAAGATGTTTATCTTGTGAAACGTATATATATATATATATATATATATATATATATATATATATATATATATAAAAAAGAGAAATTAATTAGTTAAAATAAAATAAAGACATATAAAATAATTTATCAGTAATTGTGTAAATTACGACAACTGAAATAATTGTTGGTAACATTTACCGAGTTTATTTTTCTACTTTTATAAAAAAAAATAAAAAAATCAGAGAATTAAAAAATATTAAATATAAATATTATTAAAAAGAAGATAGCGATCGGAAGTTTATTTTGTCGATGGATGAAAGAAAGAAAAACAATCTGCAATTAAACGAAAAATAACGAATTTTCAACGACTATCAAAAGCATCATAAATTACTCAAGTAAATGACTAGGATATAGAAAAAAAAAGTGTGAGATAAAGTGAACAAAGATATCAGCTGGAATCCTACGTCGGGAATGGCATTTCTTTTTTTTAATTTTCGTTCTTTTTTTTTTCTTTTTTTTGTATGATTTTGTCTATACTTTTTTGTGAGTTTCTTAACGACCCAGGAATGTGAATGTTATATATCGTCCCATTTCAGGAAATAAACATGGGAAGAACGTCTACACAAACTCCATCGAAACAATCGTCAGAAACGACAACAAGCAGTTTGTCTATTCTGGGTTCGGTTCGAAATTCCAACAAACATTACCTGAAGAAGGCCGGAGCATACAAAGGTCAAAATATTGTGAATCTAACAATAAAGATGAGAAACAAAAGTCCAAACTATGTAAATAGTGTGTAGTGTGTATGGTTTTGTTTTGTATTTTTGATTTCAGAAAAGCTTCATGAATGTTATAAAATCTTTCTCTAATCTTTCGACAAGTCATTTCTCGTTGAATAAAAAGCCTCGTAGCTGAAGTAGTTGCGAGTTCCCCGCAGGATTCAGATAAGAAAAAGCATATAATGAGTAGCATCTTAAAAACAATGAAAAAAAAATACCTAATCGAAGGAAACGTTGCCATATCAACTGATTACGTCAGAAGATATTGTTTATAGATTTTGACGTCATAAGTCGAAATAATAAATTTCAAAAACTGCCTGCACATTAAAAATGATATTAACGTATTTAAACTGGAGATTAAAGGAAAGTAGACTTTTTTTAATTAATTTCTACAAAACAAGGACATTTAGTCAGGATATATCTTGTTTGATGTGATGATGCGTTTACACTACGAGCAAGCCTGATTCAAATAAATCGTTTCTCTTTTGCAATTTAAGTTTTTCCAATTAATAGCAGAATCGAAATTCGATCATGATATTTCGTTTGCTAATGGCTCGTAATTTCTATAGATCTAGAATCTCTTCTAGATCTTCTTTATGTGCAGTGTCTCTTCAAGACACTGGCGATCATGGCGCTTCACAACTTCCTATCCTTTGTATCTCCAAACAATATTTGTCTCCTTACAGTCAAAGTTATCACAGCGTTTCGGCCGTTGTACCCTCTGGACTTCATCAGATATATATCGATCCCAGAAACCTAGAGGGAATTCCGAACTGAAACCTTTATTTAATCTATTGGGGTAGACTGTTCGTTCCACTGTCCATATTCTTATTTTTAGTACTTCTCAATTATTGATCGTTCTATTTCCATTGAATTCACACTGCCTTTAACATTGTCCAATCTATTGCCATGGGAACTTCTGCAACAGTAAAGCATTTCGTATCCAAAATAAAACAGAGAGTAATTTTTTTTTAAATTGGGTATTTCTAGATAGGAATCTGTCCCAGGGGATTGTGTAGCACCAATTCAGCAGTGTTAGGAATATGGTTTTATGTTAAGTGTGACTGACAACTTCAAAAATGCTATTCTGATTGATTGCCTGTAAGTGCATTGTTAACATATTAACACCAACTTATATAAATTATACTTGCTTATAATTTATATAAGTTGGTGTTAATATGTTAACAATGCACTTACAGGCAATCAATTATTTTGCAATATAGGTAGCTTATTGTTTAAACCATTTTCAATATATTTTTACCACTGATAAATTATCAACTAATATGTCTAACAAGAGTGTGCATTGAAATTTGGTTGAAATGAAAATTAACGCCTAATTTGAAACTTCGTTTGTTGCAAGATTGAAATTCTAGAATTTTTCCCTAAAAGTTTATACTCGCGACAGCGATTAAAACTGATATGTGCTGAATACAGATTATAATTAAGTTGAATTGTTTTTTAAATATTTTACAGTTGATGAAAGAAATATTTTATTTATATAAGATCCAAGAACTTGGTCTACAGACCAACAGTTTGGGGCCGCCCTCTGAATTTCGAAGACTCGACTAAAAATTGAACGCTGCGTCCATTTTTCAAATCTAATTTACTCGCTCACTTGTGGCAGACATGATTTCTGTTGCCTAATGGATTTTTTATATATTCAATAATAATAATAATAATACCAAAACTGATCCATTACTGCATAAAGTTTCCTTGAGATTGTATCTTTTCTTTTCTCATCTTGCTGGCTCATTGTAATCTTAAGGCTGGAGGAGTTTACCTGAAGTAAGGTGATACTGTCTCTAATAATTGAGTTAATGGGTTAAATAGTTTCGCTTAGTAGGAGTTAATTAAACTAAAGAAGGTATGAAACTTATTAATTATTAAATCAAGAGGGTGACCACAAATGTTGGTCTATAATGTATAGGGCACATGGGGCAACCCAAGGCGGTGTAACGGTTAGCAAGCTTGTCTTGCTAGAACAATTATGATTGAGTAGTGAGTTCGATCCTCACTGGGTACCCCTTACATTCGGCCTTGTGCCACATCTAAGCTACACTTGGAAAATCACTATAATGTATAGGGTACATATCTTTTCTTGTAACTTATGTGCTGACCTCATGTGAAGAATTGAAAACTGAGCCCTCGTTCAAGGAATAACAACTCATCTCCTGTAGATTTGGCCACCATCAGGAACCGCTAACAGGACGTTATGAGAGTGCAAAGCCTCACGACCAACCTCCATCTCAAGTCTAATCTTCCTCTCAAGATCAATCTCCTTCTCAACAGGTCATAAAAAGAACGGAAGAGAAACGCAAAGTTGGAGTCTCCGACGACTGCCAAAAACCTTCTACAATCGTGTTATGGAGAAGCAATGCCTCTCGCGTACAAGACTTGTTAACCATCTGAGATTGAGCGGCAAACGTACAGGACTTTGCGCAGACAATTTGTATCTATATCATTATACCGAAGTTTGTAAGTTTAAAAACGATTTTGAACACAATGGAATCCAGGTAATTGTTTACTGGACCTAGTTTCTTTGCAAAACTCCAAATCATAAAGAATTTATATAAAGTTTATTTTGGTAATCATTTGATGTCAACAGAGTCCACCAGACAGTGCCAAGAGACGTTTTCTACTTCATGTCATTTCTAGTCAAATTAATCAATTTCGATTAAAATGGACTGATATTTTGTGTTAGATATGTTGGCATGAATATTCATCAGACAGCATGTTTTTATATATTTATCAGAAACTTAAGCTGCTTGAGTGTGGATCGTCTGCTTTTCTTAGAGACAACAGACGCTGTGTTAGGCTCTAGCTTAAACTTTTGAATTTAAAATATATTTTTGGACCATGTCGATTTGGGGAAAATAACTGCGTTTGGTCTTCACTCGGGATTAATCAAAAGGTTTCCCTCCAAATTCCGAGAAGGAAATCTGGAAACTATCTTAGTGAATAAAATTAAGACTGAATTGAATTCTTGGAGTCGGCGAACGGCTGCTGTAGGAACCCTGGTCGGCTCAGTCAAGGAAGAAACAACACAGAAAAAAATTGAAGACAACCAGACAAAAATTTAAAAAGAACATATGTACATATATGTTACTGGCCATCATTTGTCACACAAAGTACTTAGTTTGAGTAATTCTTTCATTTTTTTGTGTGTTAATAAATTTATCGTCTGTTTTTCTAAACTCGACTCGTGTCGTCTTCCTTTGTTGTGTTCCCTTCGCTTACAAAATTAAATGTTACCTCAAAAATTTGTTTGAACTATGATTTTTTCGTAGGTTTTTTACCAAATAAAATTTTTTTTTATATTTAGGCTTGACCTTGTAGGTCAATCGAACTCACCAGATGTGGCCAAAGATCTCAATATGCAATTTTTTGCTAAATATGATATGTTGTCATTGCTCTGAAATACAAAATGTTTTTGAACTCATAACTGGTAACGCAGATAATGTCAAATTCAACATTCGAGGTCACCATGTCCTGTACCACATTTTTAGAGATAAATTTGTAGGAGGGCGTAACCTGAACAGAAAAAAAATATGATAGGAGTGGTGGTGCGAATGCCCAAGGTCAGTGTAAGTTATCAGAGATCAATTTGCGATAAAAAAAAAAATTTTAGCCAAACGAAAGGATAATTTGTTACATTGAGGTCGCAAATAAAAACGTCATGAGAAATTGTGCAGATAAATAAAATATTACGTCAGACTATTACATTTCAAAATTTGTAGTTAACGCCATCGGAGACCATTACATAGGAGAAAGAATGATAAAGATAGAAAGTAGAAAACAGCCCAGGAACAATGTCAAAGATTTTATCTCTCTAAATAATTTGATCAACATCAGTGATATTTGACTGATCAATATTGTGACACAATGGGTCTCCGTTCAATTAGTTAGGGAAGCTATGTAATCAAGTTTTAAGTTGTAAATGATTTTATCTGGGTCTGGAAGGTTTTAAGACAACTGAATACATCACCAGTAAAATCAAGATGTTAAAGCTTCATAGCAACCACTCACTGTCTTTAAGTTGGAAGAAATAAAAAAAAACCTACGGGATCAAGTGACACTAGGACAGAAGGTAGAATTTGAATCATAAGCATATATAGTCATTCTAGAAAAGAGCATTCAGAAATAAAGTCTCAGTAGGAGCTAGGCAGAGTCATGGTTAGAGTTAAATAGAAATTGAGTTCCTGCTGATCCGTTAGTCTGTCGCGATAGAAGTAACAGCGAAGATTTCCCAAGGATCACTTACCTACCTACCTACCCCCAGACAGTGCCAGGTTAATCCATGAATAAAGAACCGCAAAATATTGATCAGAGGATTTGCGTTTTTTTATCTTGTCATCAAGATATTTTACATTCTTTTTTTTGTTGTTGTTGTTGAATGGATACAGTACATTTCCCAGTTTTCTTTCATATCGACGCAGACAGGGATGTAGAACAGAATCTGACCACCCGGTGAAACTGTCTAAAAACCCGGGTGTACTTTCATAATATTTATTTTTTTTTTATCAAATAAGCAAAAACCCGGGTGTACTTTCATAATATTTATTTTTTTTATCAAATAAGCAAATAAGAAAGCCCTTTCAAATTGCATATTTCCACTTTTTTCTACTTTATTTTTTTGGAAAAATGATACATCAATAAATGGATTTAATTAAAAATATATATTGATCCCTCAAAATCTGCGATAAACATCTATTGCTCAAATGAAAAATATCTATCAGGCAGTGCTTCCCCAGGAAATTTCATCATAGTACAAGGATAGTAGATCTTTTAGTTCATCGGTATGCAACTGCCCTTTGGTCTCGGCGATTATTTTCACCTGTAAAAAAAAAGTGAATAACGTTTGAAGAGAGTAATACTGAAATCATTATAAGATGAAATGATTGAATATATGACATTTTATCTTTATTTTCTGATATATTATTACGCTCGTTCCTTCTTCGCTTTACTCGAATCTTATGTTATTATGCCACACGAAATCAAACTTTATGCTTATTTAAAAGGTACCATTATTCCAAACATGCTATATCGACCCCCATAGCAAAGAAGTTGCTATTTACAGTAATTGTGGAATACTGAACTCATTGTCGTTATACTTTATAATATCAACTATTTTTCCGATAGTTAATATTAATTTCTTCTTTTATATGCCGTGTCCCTAAAACTTTCTATCCCATATCGTATTTTTTCTCCTTTTTCTAAGGCTCTCACCTCCTGTTCTGTCATCCACTCACACAAGCTAACTACCTTCCTCTGCCTTGTGATGGTTAGGCCAACATTCCTCATTATGTGTCCAATGAATGAGAGTTGTCTCTTCCGGATACTGAGCATAAGGGTTCTTTTTGTTGCCATTTTCTTTAAGACTTTCTCCATGCTTATTCACTCCGTTTATGGAATTCTCAGTACTGAAGTTATATTTTAGCGCTTCTGAATTACTATAAATATTTTTAGTTACACATTTAGAAAAATACAGAGCAGAAATTATATTGTCAGATTTTTCACTGCCAAAAGATTAGATTAGATTATTAAATTATTGAAACATGAAGCGACAATGTTGAGTATAAACAGCAGTAATAAAGTTCTGTTTGTAATATTTTGAGATTAATCACATAGTCCGTTTAAATTTAGACATTTTAAATATGTTCGTTTTCTATTTATCATTCACTCAATTATATCAGAAATATTCAGATGCAATTAAAATTGTCCAAATTACAAAACAACAGTGCTTGCTTCAAAAACAGTTTTAGCAACATTCCATGTAAAAATTCTAATGCATTTTTCCCGCTAAAATTAAAATATCTCATGTTGCCTGAAAGTGATGAAGAATAAGTAACTCTCTCAGACAATAAACATCCATCAAAATATAAATAAGAAATTTTTACTTACTCTCACATTAAATACATTGGAAGTTAACCAAGCTCGCTCGTGAAATATATCCTTGATGCTGAAATAATAAGATATGTGAGATTTAAATAATGTAAAATATGTCCATTAGTCACGAGTCCCGTAGCCCATTAGAGTCGTGGGGGCACCACATGTACTGCAGCCGTCGCAGCAGTAGTTGTGTATAAGGCAAAACCGCCTGACGGAACTGTTTTCACACTAGTTTTGAATTCAGAGTTACCATTCCCCTAAACTGGCTGCCGTACAAAACTAGAGAACACAGTTACCCTTTTAAACCATAGATGTAGAGATAAGAGACAAATGTCTTTCCCGATGATATTTATGTGAAAGTGAACGCAAAAGATTAGTCTAAAATTTGAACGCGGTTCGTCACTTCCACTTCACACGGAGATATCTGCGTTACACAATCTGCGCATCCCACAAAACGATTTCACAGTGCGTGGGGGTAAAACAATAATGAATAATGCAAAGATTATTGTTTGACTGTTTTATTTCATCGTTTTTGTCAGGGCTAGGAAGACGTTAGCATTAGCCACCAAGATCATCTGGGGTCTACGAACAACAGGAACTGAAAGGTGACCCATGGAATCAACTGCAGTTCCTAAGATCTGTTAACAACGCTAAGACCAGACATGCTAATGATTCTCTTGGAGCTCACAGTTCCCTGGCAAGAGCGCACTGAGAAGATAACAAAATGAAGAGAGCAAAGGACACTAAGCGGGTGAACGAATACTAAAGCATAAACATAAGCGAAGAGATAACAAGTACACGGTCCGATCAAGAAGTTCTTAAAAATATTCAAATGTTATATCATTTTGTCAGATTTTGGAAACTGGATCGGACACACAACTTTATAACTTCCCTACTAATTAACCTGTTTGAATGAAAATATGCCGCCTAAATATACACTATATATATATATATATATATATATATATATATATATATATATATATATATATATATATATTCAAACAGGTTTAGTTAAATAACTTAGCTATACCATATTGATTAGTTTCCGTTGAGATCCTTTCAAGTTCGCGTATTAATTTCTTGGTAGCCTTAGAAAATGATTAAGAAAAATATCAAAATTTTCATTCAAATAGTTTTTATTTTCCCAAGTACTTTCAATCTCATCTGAGATCATCTTCAGGGAGTTGTCTGTGAGTATTATATGTTTCTGTAAATTCTAAACATTTCAACAGGTTCGTTTAGTAAAAACCTTATTCTAGATTTCAAAGTTCACGTGATTATTTTTCTTTTTCCCAGTATAAGGGAATTAACTTTACATTTTTACTCATATATATATATATATATATATATATATATATATATATATATATATATATATATATATATGCTTTCACAGCTCATCAGTGTGACTAGACATCTGATCGAAACCCGACTGATTTGTTATCAGCCGGAGATTTTACCCCTAAACACGGCAGAGACGAAGGTGAATTTATTTTTGACAAACACACCAGTGACCGGAGATCTCGATTCGTCTTAACGGAGAGTTTATATATATATATATATATATATATATATATATATATATATATATATATATATATATATATATATATATATATATATATATATATATATATATAAAGAAAAGAAAATTGTATCACCCTAAAGAAAAATATCGATTTTGATTTTAACCTGGAATAGTAAATTCGGTTCTAGGAGGTTACTTCATTGGAATAGTAATATTTTTGTGAAGAAAAGAGATACGTTGTATGATCGTGAACGTAAAATTGCCGTAAAGAATTCTGAAATTAGTGCACTTTCAATAATCTTCGCCTTAATAAATTTCTTTCTCTTTTAATTCCAGATGACATCGCTTCCAAAGTAGGTATTTATGCTAATGTCACATAGGAATATACAACAAAGTAAAACTAGCAGCTGCTCCCGAAAATGACTTCCAATCAGTTGTTAAATGGGGTAAGAAATGACTTGTAAATTTTAACGTCTCCAAAATTAAACTACTATGTTTTAATCACCATAGAGAACCATTTTTCTTCCATCAGCATGACTGATGCTAACCTACAGAAGAGTAAATCATTGCGTTTTCTTAGTTCCCCGTTTTCCACTGCTATGAAATAATAACATATAAAAAGTAGACCCAAGCACGTGTACATAAAAAACAATTGTCATTCTGATATTCATTTCAAATGTATAAATTACTTCTCTATTATTTTCTAAACCAAAATATTCAATCATTAATAGAATTCCATTGCAACGAATTGTACCAAAATGTTTTGAGAAGACAAATCCATGATGTCTACAAGAATAAAAAGTTATAGCCTCATTAAATCTTTGGTAAATTTGCCTGAGGTAAATTATAGGACATGAAAAAGAAAAGAAATACCTACCTAACTCCTATGCTGGCTATGAGTCTTGTCAATTCAGCAATACCTCCTGGTCGATCACTTACAGTCACCACAAATTTTATAAGTCGTCCGTCTGCAGCTAAACCACGTTCGATCACTCGGCCCAATGCTGGTGTGTCAATATTACCTCCACAAAGTGCCACCACAACTCTGGAATAAACGTTCATTGAAACAATACTTTAAAGAGTGTATGCTGCATCCTGTGCAGACAACAAATAGTAAAACCTTCTCGATAAAATTGCAACTTTGTCAGGTAACCAAAGAAACCGACACTCTAACGTTAACTTTACGGAATATTACGCATTTCCTTTTAATTCAATAAGCTTTTCGTCAATTTCTGCTTCTCAGCAAGACTAATACAGAACTTGTACAGAAACTTTTTCAAATAAATCTCTTGGTTCTACAGAAAGAGCTCACATTAGTGACTTCGCTTCTACACCCATCATATAAATCACATCACTTGTTTGAATGAAGATTCGTATTTCATACAATTAATGGATGTTCATTACTCTTGCATTTCACGTTCTTGTGATGTATCTAACTTTCCACGAAAAATAACAATTTGTTTCAAAAATACTATTCAGTAGAAGTTATAGATTATATGGAAGTAACACATAATCACCCTAGTGCTAATGACTTTGTTTTGATTATGTTATATAACGTCGATTTTTCTCAAGTAATGTCCTGTTCATCGCAATAAAGCACGACTGGTGGAGCATCCTTCAGCGTGAAATCTCCAGCACGAATATTTTCAGACAATTTTTCAAACTTTTTGCTATTCACAGTAAATTCTTCAAGGTTAGATTCTATTAAAAATTGCACCAATATAATTAATTTTTAATGCCCACAGCGACACACACACGCACCAATATATATGCGTATGTGTGTGTTTGTGTTTTAAGAAAGTAATGGGTTTTAGCCGATATTATTTATCACTGCTATAAACGTTATATTAAGAGAGAACACATTTTTGAGTAGATTTTTTATGCTATTGTAAACGGTAAAAGTAATGTCTATCGGCCTAGAGATCGAAAGTCATTAATAAGGAAGATATCGGAACCAATAACAAAGAAGTGATTATGTAACATCTTCACGTAAAAACTGATTGCATATATAAAGAGATAAAAATTCACTTACTTTTTTCCTTTTAAATACGGGCATTTTTCTTCAAGAAGTGCAGCGAGACCAACTGCACCCGCACCTTCGACCACGGCCTTTTCTTGCTCAACTAACCTCAGAATCGACAAGGCAATGGAGTTCTCACTGTAATATCAAAAGTATTATTTGACGTTGTTCAAGAAATGACAATTGTATAAGGCAACGAATTAATAGTTACTCATTTATACATTTATTCTACAATAAGAGATCTTATTCATATTTATATTACATAATCTAAAGCTGCAAATATTATTATCTCAGACTTTTATTGCGGTCAAGAAGCCTCACCATGGAATAGTTGCTAGAAAGCTCAGAAATGAATGCCCATGCTACCTTTTTTTTTTTTTAGTCATTTCACCCCAAGCAAAGTGGGAATGCTACTAGTATGCAGGGGGGTTACAGAGAGTGAAGGTGAGAGAAAAAGACTGGGTATAGGGGTGGGGGGCGTCGAGGAAAGGATAAAAGCTGAACGGGGTTCAAGAATATAGAAGATGGCGATTAACGTTGCATTTAAATTTTTGGCAATTGTTGCTATCAAGAAAACAAGGAAACGGAAGGGAGTTCCACAGGCGGGAAGTGCGAGAAAAGAAGCAGAGGGAAGCCAAGTCACGTCGGTGAGAAAGTGATTGAAATCGAGGTGCCAAGTCGGGATCGATTACATTGAAGATCCTTCTTTGGATTTTATCAAGAACCTCGAGATGAGTAGCAGGGGCACGTGACCAGACATGGCAACAGTATCCACTGCACGGACGAAATTTGTAAATGTGCAAGATGGACTCTGATGAGAATAACCTTCTAGCACGACACAGTGATCCAATTTTCCTTGCAGTAGATGTAGCTACTGATTCAATGTAGTTATTCCACTTCAAGTAAGTTGAAAACGTGAGGCCAAGAAGGGGCGGTGTGTTGCTCCCCAGGACTCTCGCAACAGCCATGCTTAAGGCGGGCAGCGAAGTTTGTCTATGGTGTTTAAATGAGAGCAGTTTAGTTTTTGGAGGCGTTAGAATTTACGAACCATTTCCTGTCCCAATCAACCACTGATTGGAGGCCCTTTTCAAGAGCAGCGGCCAGGTTGACTTTTTCAGCTCTGATGGATTTGCTATTGAGACAGGTGTAAATGGTAGTGTCATCAGCATAAATGCCTACTTGGGGGCTGATGACATCAGGAAGACCATTGAGGAAGATTAGAAAAAGCGTAGGACCTAGGATAGAACCTTGGCAGACACTCACATTCGTGTGAAAGGATCTGGATGTGAGCCCATTCAAAACGACGTTCATGATTTGACAGGAACGACTGTATACTGTATCCCTAGAGCTTACGTAGAAGACCAGCGTGCCAAACCCTGTCAAACGCCTTCGAGATATCTACAGCCACAGCTCGAGCTTCGCTTTCATTATCAAGAGCTTGATTTAGATGTTCAGTGATGGCCGTTAGCACATCAGCGGTAGACCCGGCAAAACGAAAGCCATATTGTTTGTCAGAGAGGCAAGATGCTTAACCACTTCAGCATTGATTAAAGCCTCGAATGGTTTGCTGAAAAGCGATAGTTAGATGGGTCAAAAGGCTCCCCAGAGTTCTTTAAAGCAGGAACTACAGAGGAGGACTTCCAACAAGCTGAAAAGCAGGAAGCAGCGATGCAACAGTTGTAGAGTTTGGAAAGAACTGGAGCCAGCTCAAGAGCACGTTTCTTTAGGGCGATGGCTGGTATCTCGTCACCTCAGCTTGCTATATGGGAGTCTAATTTAGAAATAATGTCCCAGACCAGTGACGGGGTTATGCGCATATCACTCAGTAGAGCCTCTATTCTAGGGGGAAAATTAGATGTGGGTACTCCAAATGAGTCGAGTGTTAATTTGGAAGAGAATTTCCGAGCAAAGCATTAAACCTTCTCTGCTGTGGATGTCAATACTTCAAACTGCTTAAATAGGGAAGGGATTAAGGATTTTTTGTTGTTCAGCACTCTCTTGCAGAGGCACTAATAATCTCTAAAACAGAACCTGATAAATGCTATACGTTGTATCGCTCTATCCGCAAACAGTAACTTCGCTACTTTGAGGACACGTTTGCACTCGTTACGAGCAGAGACAAAGAGACGGATGTTGTAATCAGACGTGTCGCTCAAGTACAGCCGGAAAAAGTCATTCCTGTGGGCTATAGCGGCCGAGCATGCAGGTGAGAACCAAGGAGCTGAATGTGGTTTAACTTGATATTTCCTTGCTGGAATGAAATCATCGATGTCGGCTTTCACCCCGGAGGAGACCTCAAATGCGCATTTATGAACAGGATGATTAAAAACTACATTCCAAGAGATGTCACGAAAGAAGTCACGGAACGATTCCCAAACCCTCGTTGATAACAGAAAGATATTCTGTCAGTAGGAGGTTCTTGGCTGGTAGGGGAGCAGAAAGAGATGTTTACAGACACTGCCGCATGATCTGTGTTGCCAATAGGGCAGAGCTGCAATTTACAACATGACTCCGGAATAGAGGTAAAAAAAAAAGAAATCTATAAGAGAAACGTTTCGGTTAGTATTACTGGGGAAAGAAGTCGGGAATTGCACCGCTTACATGAGATTATGTAAGATTGAGAAGTTAAGGATTTGGATGCCAGCGGGGTCAGTGACAGAAAGTTTTAGCCACCTGGCATGCTGGGTATTAAAGTCACCGAACGCAAATATATTTTCAAATGGGTGTAGGGAGATGGCATTGTTTATATTATCAGAAATAGTATCTAGCACGCAACAGTCATGAGAGGAAGGGTAACGGTAGAGAAAGAAGAGATAGCTGACTGAGTTAAGTAGAAAGAGATGGAGACACATCTAAATGTGGTTTGGAGATTCAAGAGAGAAATTCCTAGCCAGCTGGAGATGTGGACATTAGAGTCCTTCCTAAAGATAGGAAGATAACCAGGAATCGAGAAATCAGAAGAGGGGATTAAAGAGTTAAGATAAGTTTAGCAGAGAGCTATGATGTGCGGAGATTTTTTGAAGAGGAATGATTCCACACTGCAGAAGTTGGTGCGAATACCACGAATGTTGGAGAAAGAAAGTTTGAAGGATTTAGGTGGATTTTGTTGAACTAATTTAGTTTTATAACTTTGGTATCTTGTATTCATGGTATATTTTAGTTAGGAAAGTCCTAGGGTAGTAGTAGCAGTTGGTCGTATAATGTAATATATGCAGAAAGGGAACTGGCGTAGACTGCAACATAGTGTGGCTTCGAGGTTACTCATCGAAGGAGCTTGCAGGGACACTCTTCCATGCGCGACATGGCACTACAAGAACACCGATATTATGCGACCGTTGATCAGAGCAGTCTCTCAAGAAGCTACGCAAAGAGTTCGGGCTCCTAACTACCAGTCGGGAACAGCAACCAGAAAACTGCCAACCCGGCACCCTCAGTATAAAGAGACGTTGCCACCATACACACGTCACAAAAATTCATGGCAGCAACACTAAGGCCTGAGAATAAGAAAGGAACCGGGAACCCCTTCCTAAACAAAAAACAAGGTATAAGCCTCTACTCCTGTTCAAGAGAAATGGGAGGAGTATGGACTCGGCAATAGGAGAGCCTATCTACTCCTTTTAAAATAAAATTAAAAAAAACAAACAAGTACAAAAAACAAAAAAAAACAGTCTTGGTTCTGATTTCCAGTTATCTCGAGGAATGAACATTAATTTGGAGAGTCAATCAGTGGCGATAGAACTTTTGACCATGCGACGTTAATTGATATTCTAGTATATTAGAAGACCGATGACGTATAACGAAATAGGGGTTTGTCTATAAAATCATACAGGAGACGCATCAATTGCTTCTTTCCAATATTTAGATTTGACACTTTATGGACAGAGTAGACTGACATCATTTCAATGGTGCTATAATACAATTATGGCGTCTTTGGAGTGAATTTTTCTGAATGCCGAAAGCAGACGACTTATCTCTTGGGACAGGAAGTGATGGACCGCTTTTCACAATCAACCTACATTTCTTCCGGCTTCTATCAAAGGAATTTGAATTTATTCCCAGATAGCAAGAACAACCAACAAACGAGTGGCACTTGAGATAACATGTATATGGGTATACAATTGAGTGAAGCGAATTAAAACGCAAGTTTGAGTTTTTAAGTTTTAGCTTAGTATAAGTCTATATATACACTTTTGTTGGGAGACCGTCAAGCCCAAATTTACCCAATTAGTTACTCCTTCAAGATGGACTCCCGTTAATGTACCTATATATATATATATATATATATATATATATATATATATATATATATATATAGAGAGAGAGAGAGAGAGAGAGAGAGAGAGAGAGAACCCTAGTGAGCCAGACAAACCTACCCAGGTTTCACCTAAGCGGATCGTCAGGGAAAGCTCCCCTACCAGCCAAGAACCTCCTACTGAGCTAGCTTTCCTGACGATCCGTTTAGGTGAAACCTGGGTAGGTTTGTCTGGCTCACTAGGTGTATCTAGGTCTGCTCTGCGGTTGTATTGAGCTCTTTTGTTAGTTAGTTATTTACTCGTGTCGGGGTTTTTTCTTTGGGCTTCAAACCTGTATCTGTGCGATTTTTTCGACAGACTTTCATGTTTCTAGCTCTTTTTTTTTTTAAAACCTTTTTTTCCTCGAGATTGATTTGATTATTGGCAAATCAAAACTTCGAGGGTTTTTCGAAACGAGTATAATTACCTATATATATATATATATATATATATATATATATATATATATATATATATATATATATATAAGTATTAAGATAAAATCAAAACAATGAAGGTAGAGCAGAAAAAGAAATAAAATTCTAAAATAGGATTGCACAAAAAGTGATAAAAAAATCAGACAACAAAGAGCAAAAAGTTAAATACAAGAAAATTATAATAAATAAAAGTGTTCATTTCAACGATATCAATTTAACATTAGGACTGGCGAAAGTCAACTGGCGGATGTTTTGAATGAATATCAGATGAAGATATGTTTGGTGAAGCCAGCATTGGAACAGGGGAGAGTATATTAATAGAAGCAGAATGGGCCTGGAATTACCAAATTCGGAACTACCATTTTTTTATACCATATTAAAGTAAGCTCAGTAAACACCAATGATAGTCTCTATATGGAGTAATACTTAGCAAACAAGTTTGGCTAAGCCTTACAACTGTAATGCGTTTCATTCTCGATGCCGCAGTTATGGCCTTGTGTCAGACTTTGATTTTTATTATATCCCTTCAGAAAGTACGTAAACATGACTCACCAAAGATTCTTTTTCTTTACTGTGAATTGCCAAGCATTTTTATTTTTTTCCACGGTTTGAAATTTCGTTCTCTTAAGCTGGTTGGAACACAAATCTAGAGAGTCCAATCTACACTGCTATTTATTTAACCCATAACTGGAAGGAGAAGAGAAGGGTTCATGCCTTTCCCAAAAGATAGCAATGCAAAAGTGAACATAAAAGACCAGCCCAAGATTTGAACACCGTTCGCCGATTCCATTTTTCGCGCCGATATCCGTTACATTACTCGTACATCGTTAAACTAGATTAAACGAAGTTTACTAAAAACTTATATTTCACTCATAAATTGATTAATGGTAATGGTAATATTAGTCGTTTCCTTATAAGGAAACATTCGGCATTCACTGCGCGATCAACTGGTGCTGCTGTCGTTTGAAATTTATAAAATCTTTCTCTTAAAACAGGTAAATAAATAGGTTTCTCAAATCCAGTAGCTGTTATCGCTCTTTACAGTACTGGTGGAGGCTTCCTTCCTAACCTTTTATTTGAAGTAGTGTAGAATCCCAATACATTTTCATTAAGTCATTATTTTCTCTACGAGTTATCTATTTTAGATATTGCTGCTGTTGAAATCGATGTGGTTTCTGGTATAGATTTTTGTTTGTGATTATGTATCGTCTGTTCACAATCTTCGAAGAAAGATGCTATTTGTTATTTTCCAAGCGTAGTTCAGATGTGGCACAAGGCCGAAAGTATAGGGCTCCTAGTGAGGATCGAACTCACTACTCAGTCGTAATTGTTCTAGGGAGACAAGCTTGCTAACCATTACACCACTTCGAGGCGCCCAAGAAATATGCTATTTGCAAAGACATTTAGGCTTCACTCACTCAAAGCCATTTTTAACCGTTCATTTTCAAAAGCGTTTGTATACAGCTGGCATTTTTTTTTTATCGTGTTTTGTGTTATGCATAACATTCACATGATACTCTAGTTCTGACAAGGCTATTTAAAAACATGACTCTAGTTTTCAGGTTAATGATTTTGATTTCGTTGTAATTTGTGGAATTAAGCGAAAGTACCTCTATGATCATTTTCTTTATCTCCTATAATAAATCTGTTATACACGTATTTGGAGTGTTTGGTATTAACTAATTAAGTAACGTTTTTAGAACAATGCCTAACAACTGTCATTTTTCATACATACATATATATCAAGTTATGCTAATACTTAACTGGGGGGGGTCCCTCAGGAGGGAATTTCAGGGTTTTGGGAGGGGAACCATTTTTTTTTTTATTTACAGAATTATTGAATTTATTGTAACCTAGAAAAGGTTAATGAATGAGGAATAACCAAAACGGAGGTTGGAAATGAAATGGTAATCTTTATAACATCAACAAAATACAATACTCGCCAGTGACGTGAAGTAGGTAAACCGCTGCTAGTGGTTGACTACTTAGACAACATATTGACCCAGCTTACAATAGTGTCCAATGTATTTATGAGGATTGGGACATATCCATTAGTGTTCATAGGTACGGGGTATATAACAGAATCACAATAGCATGGCATTCTAATGAACATTTTCTTCAATTTATTTATTTAATAATTTGTTTTGAATTAAAACATATTCAGTCAGTTAAATGCCATACGCGATACACGATTGAGCGATTATGTCTCTTTCGATTCATGACTGACTAGCCAGAAGATTTTCCCCCATTAATTGATATTTCTTTCTACTGTAGATCGGCTGACAACCCAGTCTGTCTTGCTATTGATAGCTGGAGGCGGGGGAGAAGATAGAGATGGATTTTCCCAAATGTGCATAAGTGAATTTCTGATTTCTCATTCCGAACGGATATCTATGACACCACAACACACATCCGAATCACTGTTCAAGTTTTAAAATCCATCAACATTTTCTATTGCTATTAAATTTCTGTATAAAAATAACCTATTTAAATGCATATGTACTAATATGCATATTATTTGGACTGCGCCTTTTGAATCGGACAATCTTAGAAAAGGGGGAGAGGAATAATAATCTGACTTGTGGTGAAACGGGTTAATTGGGCGTACTTAATTATTTGGGTAGCGTAATCTCGTGGAAATGATACAAAAATAATTTTAGAATTAGTGCGCTTCGTCATAAAATAACTGAAATACTGTTACAGTTCAGACATATTAATTTTACATACGGGCACTTTCATCTGTCATAAAAATTATAATTGTATGTTAATAAGAACGTTTTATTAACTAATATATTCGGCTCACGTTCTTTTAATCTTTAGCTAAACGAGAGTGCTCGATGCTTTTCCAAGTTTTTTCGCCATGATAAAGCGAAAAACATTTTAATCCTTTTCCTTTGCGTCTTTTTAATGATTTTTTCTCTTTATTTTTAGCTGTTATTTTATCTACTTATATAATTCTATCAACTGACTACGTACTGAGCAATAGGCTGTGCCTCACAATTTTCTCATGACAAACTAGATTCAAATCCCTCAATGATTTCTCTGTAGCTTGTCTTTTCTCTCTTTTGACCACTTATCTCTTTAATCTTTGTTTTATCTCTGTTCTGGAATCCTCTCCACTGTCACAGTGGCATTTGTTTCAGTTCATTCTATTATGTCCAATTATTTTCTTATCTAAATTGTTTCAAGCAAATTTAATGACTTTTCCAACCCCAAGTCGAAGTTAAAGTGATGGCATCAGCTTTAAAACCAACAATGAGAAAGCTTTTTCTATTGTTTCCCTCGAGAAAAAAGTTCTTTCTTTTTCTCTTACCTGACTGTAATGACTTCATCAATTAAGTCTTTTACTGTTGCGAATGCATTAAAGCCAACCATTGGAACAGCCAAACCTGCAAATGAATTGTTTCAAAAACTTCATCAGGATTTCTACGCTTCATTCTAAATATAATTCATTCAGTAACGTTTGACTTTGTATATGTACATGAATATACGAGAAATAAATAATTATAAAAATACTACTAGTGTATTTATTATGTTTGTTTTAATTAAGATCTCAGATCAGGGCTGGCTCAAGGCACTGGCAACTCGAGCAGTCGCGTCATCAAGGCTGAGGGAACCGTCATGCCGCCATGTCATGTTTCGGATCATACTTGCAGTCGCCCATAACTCAAGACAAATTAAATTCTTTGGCAATAAAAAATGATCTTGTAAATAAGACAGGTGTAGAAAATGTCATGAAAAGATTTACAGTTCTAAAGGTTAAAAATGTTTTAGGTAGGATAATGAATATTTCCTTTAACATCTATTAATTTGTATATTTAATAAACTCGTTATTCTACATTCTCAGTTTTTCTCCTTGTGGAAATTAAAAAAAAAATTTATACTTGTAAGGGCGCTCGAAGCTCAGCTTGCCCGAGATGCGAACAATCCTAGGGTCGGCTCTGCCTCAGATAGTAATTTTGAATATCACTGTTCTAAGTGTACGCTAGTCTGTCAATAATGACAGTCTTTATTCCTGACTACTGACAAGTTTTTTTCATTTTCAACGCACAGAACGCAGACTGAGTGCTAAGATTTGTTACTTCTATAAATATTTAGGAGAGCAGAATATGTTGATGCGCGTGTGTTGCAATCAGAAATCGTCTACTCGATAGAAAATTCCATTTCTGAAATTGTGCAGACATTTGATATCTCTCGATCCACGGTGATATATATGTGCCGGAAAGGTATGACCTCCCACCGTGAACGGCGCTGTCACCGACTACGTGTCCTTAATTATCGTGACCAGGGGCATTTGGCTAAAATTCTCTATGACAAGCGACACTGGCTTAAATCACATCCACATTGAATGCAGGGGATCTTCTTTATATGTCGTGTCCCCCGCCCAGAACGTAGGCAGTCAAGGCTCTCCACAATTTCCTGTCCTTTGTAGCTCTTAATAATTTTGTCTTTTTATCTCTTTTAAACCCCGTTCCACCATCCATTTACTCAAGCTTATTAAGTGTGTTATGCGTTGTTTACCTCTGCCCCTCTTGCTTTCAATCTGTCCTATGAATAAGAGATTTTTCAAGTCCTCTTTCCTTATTATCTGCTCTACAAATTTCAACTATCTCTTCCTGATAATAATAAGTATAAGTTTCCTTTTGCTTTTCTTTTTTGTCTAAAACTTCGTTGTTGCCCCCATATTTGGTCTATAGTATCCTTAGCATCATTCTGTAGAATCACATTTCTGTAGCTTCAATTAACTTCTTCATCTTTGAGAAGATTATCCAGCATTCACTGTCGCCATATAGGATGACATATATCACATAACAGTTCAGTACTCTTTTCTTTGTTTCTAATGAAGTTTTTCTATTTTATAATACTCTGCTTAGCTTTTGGAATGCCAATGAGCCTTCGGATATCAGTGTCGCACTTTCCACCCGCTGCACATCATAGATATTTAAATTTTTGTACATTTTGGTATCTTCGATTGATAATTTGCATTTTGACCTCATCCTTTTGTAAGCAACCATGCATCGTGTCTTGTAGTTGATGTTTAATCCGTCTTTAGCTTCAACTGGGCACGGAAGCAGAAAACCCACTGCAACACCAGACACAGCACTTCACGTTGTTTCAGGTTGATGGTAGGGTTCGGATGTGGCACATGGATGCCACTTATCAACAAAGTACTGTATAGACTGGCGCTTGTTCCATAATTAGGTTCGGTGTATTCATTTGGGTTCGCTGGTCCACCGAAATACGATATTCGACCAGTGACTGCTACACTGTACTGCTTCGTAAAAATTTACCCTCATTCATGGAGGTTCAATGTACCAAAATAGGGATTAACCATTTCACCCTACGCAAGGCGATAATGCGACTAAGACGCAAGGGCTTACTGGTAATGAAAGAGAATGAGAAAACTTTAGTGCGAAGAAAGGACAATAAAAGAACAAAATTCAGGAAAACGGAAGAAGTTGCATTTGAATGTTTTAAGATTGTCGGTGACAGGGAAGCAAGAACCCGGAAGAGGGTTCCACGGGCGAGAAGTCCGACAAAAGAAACTATTAGAATAGAACTTACATCTAGCTATTTCAACAGTAAAACGATGAGTCCAAGTTGCCAATCTAGTAGTACGCTTAAAATCATGCGACCAAGGTACCAAGAAGAAGTACAACTGCCATGAAAATATTTATTGAAAAGAAAGAGGGAAGCGACGTCATGGCGGTGGGAAAGTGACTAAAGTCGAGATGAACAGGAATATGTTATCACGCCCAAGTTGCTCAGAATTAGAATATTTTGTCAACTTCCAACGAATAGTGTGACCACCATGTTCACCTGCCATGAGCCCAATCGAGGTGGTGGAGAGTTTTATTCACATGCAAGATCCTGCAGCAAAAATCATCAGGGAGCCATAGACAGTTATCAAGATGACATGACTTAAAATCTTTCCAGAGGTATTCCAACCTTACGTGGAATTGATACAAAGTCAAGTTTTCTACACATCACCGAGTTGCAGATTTTCCTACACAAATAGAAGGTACATATCCTATGTATTTTGGTACGTCGGTGTATACTGTATACCAACCAATACTACTCACTTAAATATTTCTCGTACAAAAGCCTTGAGAAAGTTTTTCAGTGTCTGTCTTTAAGGCTTAAGTCATGTAACGCTTGATAACAATATGTGGGTTCCCGATAAATTAAAATTGATCAATTTGTTTACTTGTCAAGTTTACTTTTTATATCTATCGAAGAAATACATTTTAAGATAAAAATGTTTTCTTTCTCAGCAACATTTATAGTAGTGTCTGATGGAATAAACTCCCGAGAGGATGCTTCCCCCGATCACTATAACCTTAACCTCTTCTAGTCTAGTGTTAACCGTTATCTTTCCTACATAACCTCATAAACTGCACTTCTTATCTCCTCTTCTTGCGCTTATACAACAGCATTATTGAGTAACTCTCTACTTTGAGTGACTCTTGGACCTTTATTCGGTGAACATTAGTAAAAAAAAAATTAAGAAAAGTATATTGTAATTAAATTATTAAGGTAATAATTATATGAGTTGCTACCAAAGAATAGTCTTTTAACAGCTTCATCATCTGTGAAGTTACCCAGCGTTTTTTTTTTTTTTTCTTTTTTGTTTTTGTGTTTCTCCGTGGACATTTCAAAATCTCGAAATCACTCGACCAGGAAATGAAGAAACTAATTTCATGTCAATTCTTTCTTTTCAGAAGCCATTTCGCGCTTTCAATTCACCGGACACATTCACGTAGCACACATGGCATGTAGGTTAGGAAAAAGAAAAGAACGAAGAGATGATTTCAAAGATAGTCTGACGCACTGTTACTACTTATGCAATCTATTCAATCGTTATGGATACCACGTTATTGTGGTCTTGTACAAAGCAAACATCAGCTTTGGATAGATAAATAAATTAACTGACCATCAGCCAAAGTCGATGAAGGTTTTATGTAGACTGGTTTCCCGCTCTTCACTGCTCCAGTGAAACTGGAGCATCCTTCCGATTCGACGCCCTGAAAATAAAAAGTGGGCTTGTTTTTTTTATTGTTATTTATTCATTTATTTTTGTTTACTTTTGCTACTTATCTAATTCTGCTGATTGCTTAAGGATGAGGAGTGAATAAAATTATACTTGATATTGTTCTTCAAGATGAACTTGTATCTGATGTTGTTTTTCAAGTTAAAATCATTATAATTTCAATAGAAATTAAAATAGAACCTATTAAAGGGCTTAATGAGAAGCAGTAATTATAAGTTAATCGTTAATATGTCAAATATACTACATGTTTGAATCAGCACTCATTGGGTATCATTAATTATTAAATATATTTAATAACACAAAAGGATTTATATGTTTGATGGTTTTTATCCCAATATTCGACTGAGCATTCTTAACACTCAACATCTGTTTTAATTTCACGTGTTTTCTCTTTTCAAATCTTACAAAAAAAAACTACTTCTGAAAGGTAAATCTTGATATTCTAACCAACCTGTCTTTGAAATGACCATATCCTTGTGAATTAAATTCAACATCTCTAGAACATGAAGAAAATTGCAGACTGTCGAAATAAATTGTCTTCATTTTCGAACACAGTTTGTAAAATAGGACTAAATAATTGAAAATGAAAAATATTTTTCCCGCTCCTCATATATATGTGTTTCTTTTAATTGAATGGATACATTTTGATAATTTTTTCCTGCAAGTGATTTTTAAGTATAACACATATATACATTTGAGCTTTTGGTTTTATTTAGAAAAACATTTAAATCTGTAAGTCATTTTCGATTTTCTTGAAAATTTTTACATTTTCTACTTATATTTGTTGACTTATAATTTTATTCCACACATTTCAATCATATTTTTACCAATGAAATTAGTGCTGATAAGATGAAAGTGAACTGCTTTAAAACACATATAATAGCCTGGCTACTCGCTAAATGTGCCTGGGTTTCTCTAGCAGTCCATGCAGACAAGTGTGCCTTGCAAGGACGGCTAGACAAACCCAAGTATATTTGTATCTGTTCAACACCCACAGAACCCACTTGTGGTTTATACTGCAATTATACTGAGTGGATCTTTGCTACAGTTTCTGGGAGAGAACGCATAAGCTGGTGTGAGCATTTTTTAACACGATCAGCACGCTGAAACTCTCGGTCATGATGATTTGTGATTTCATGCTGACTGCAACACATCTATCCATGGCTTCGGAACAGTTCCGTAATTTCATTTACAATACTTGTGTCAATCCAATGTATGATTTTAAGGCACTTTCCACTCATTAACCACGTTGGGATCGCATCTCCAGACCGATAACATCAAAAAGTCACCTACCACCGTGATAGTCGGAAAGCAAACTTTATAACTACTCGGCCACATACAGTGTAACCCGGATATAAGAGAAACCCGGATATAAGATAAACCCAGATATAAGAGAGATTTTCTCTGGTTCCAAATTAGAGCCTGTGTTAATGTAAACAAAATAGACCAAACCCGGATATAAGAGAAACCCGGATATAAGAGACTTCTTCTCCGGCCCCGACAACTCTCTTATATACGGGTTACACTGTATATACATAACACACACACACACACACACACACACATTTATATATATATATTTGCACGTGGGCATATAAACATACATAGCATGTATACATACAGCACATGCACTCAGTAACAAAGTACACGTATATACACATATCTACATTCATACACACATACATATACACAGGCACCTATACTTAAGCTCTAGCATACGCATCTATGCATACATTCGTACATTCATACATATACTGAAAAGTTCTCAGTCTGACCAAAAAGCTCTACCAAAATACTTTTTGGTCATTTAGTTATTAAAAGTAAGTCAGGCCTAGAAGTTTTCAGCACCTATCCATACATGATGGTTGTAAAGTCGTTAAACGAACACACGACCATCGCTGACTTTTAAATGTAATTTGTTATTGTCGGCCATGAGACCGACAATGACTTTGAAATCAACGACTTCACATAGCAAACAAAATCTTCTGATCTGATTCATTTCTTCGGCATGCCGTGGGGTAGGAACAAACAGACAGTTTCCTACACAGTAACTGCTTGCGAATGTCGCCATCGTCGTCGCTAAGCTGTATGATGTGACCCACCCGCACAACGAAGTCGATGGCAGTGGATGTAGGCTTTAATGCTGATCACATCCTAGATACCATCTTTTTTTTCGCGATGAAATCAAAAAAAAAATCGCCACCCTTCCTGTTTCTAAATATTTGCCAAAAATCAGGGAATTATTAGTTTCAAACTAAATTCTCAAAACTTATTCATTAGTGAATTATTATTTTACTGAATAGGTTACTTTATTAATAAACTTTGAAAAAATATGTTTTGGGGTATGTTTCATCCCCACTTTCGATATCGGAGTGTAATTTTTAACTTGGAAGGTGTTCGTCCAAATTTGTTACAGTTATATGAAAAAAAATCGATGAATATATTATTTCAGTAAAAATTTAAGCTATATCGAGTGTGAACATAAAGAAAAATATGCCCGTATCTTGACAAAAACAATTCAATAAAACGCAAAAACTATATTTTGAGATTTGGTGCTTCCATAATTTTATAAACTTCGGCAGAAAAAAATCTAAACATTTATTTTTAAAATTGTAATTTTTCAGTGCAATTTTGAAATTAATCCCATTACTCTCGTCACAGAGATTATTTTATATAACAATACATTGGAAGATTTAAAAAATGTAAAGTTTAATGTCCTTTTCGAGTGTGATCCTTTTTTTTAAATAATTATTTTTATTTCATTTTTTCCTTTTAGCAACTGTTAGATCATTTTACATATACAAAAATGAAATAATTTTGCTATCTCGTGTTGACTGACAACTATTCAATATCAAAGAAATATTACGATATTTAATCTAATTTCATTTTTCTCATTCAATCAGTATAAAATAAATGAAATTATTTATTAAGTGTAATGAAAACATATAGATTTAAAAAATCATATTCTTAAACTATTGGTTAAAAATAAAGAAAATTTAGTTTTAAACATAAATAACAAATGGTTACTGAGACATTAAGTTTAAAAGTCTCAGAAATTATTTCCATTATATCTTAAGTAAAAGATATGTATTGCTTTGAGAAATTCCAGTTAATTAAAGTGCTCAAATTTACTAATAGACATCGAAACACATCTCTCGATTCAAAGAGAATTTTAAATTTGTTGTTTACATTTTTCGTATACAATGATGAGTCGAAGAGCGACAAAGAAAGTACTAATATTTTAAAAATTCATCTAAAATTATTTTTTTCTTTTCACACAAATTAACTTTAGACCATTATCTTTCAAATAGAACCAACATCTAAGTTCAAAGAAAGCATTTAAAATATTTAAAATGTGTTTTTCAGGGGTTTTTGGAATGTTCGTGGTGATACTTACAACATTCGCTTTGTTCAAGATTTCTATACCTGGAGTGTGGGTTATCCAGTGGATACCTGGGATTGATTTTAAGCAGCGTTGATAAAAATGCTGAAGTTGATTCAGTACACCACCCATAATTCACATGAGTACAGGAGACATGTTAGCACACATGCGTTGTACATTTCGGGCTTGCTGCTCTTTTTCAACCCCACCCACTGCAACCACACGCCATCTTTTATGGCAGAGAATATATTCCTTACGTTTTTTAATACGTAAAGTTATTTCGTGGTCAAGTGAACAGAAACACAAAAGCGGTTAATAGTGGTGATGTCAAGTAGGTAAATCTGTCAACGACTTTTAACTATTTAACATACGTAAGTAATGTAAGTAGTTAACGATCGTCTCGGTGTATACTGTGTCTAGGGTAGGCTGGGACATCACTACTGCCTTGTCTAAAATTATTGAGAGGTCAAATATTCTGCATGCTTCTGAAAGCCTATCGAGAAAGATTTTGGATGTGCGTCAAAATCGCGATGATCCGCATACAAGAGATCAGCAATAAGCACCAGTAGCAATTTGGTATGGGCAACGAGTTTATGTTGAAAAGGTTCTAAAGTCTTTTTACCTAATTATAATGTCCGAAAGCATCAATGAGACCAATAGAGAATAAAGTAATGAACAGTGTTGGTGCAAGCATAAAAGTGTCCATATGTACACCACCAATATTAAGACTAACCTGTCATCATGGAAAAATCTGATCAGTTTTACAATGTGATCAGGACAACGCAACTTTCCTAAAATCTTCTAAAGTGCCTCTCTGTCAGCAGTGTCAAAGGCCTTTGTCAAATTCACGGAGACTTTGTACAGGCCTTGGATTTGGCGTATCAAGAAATTCATATCAGTCACATTACTATTTTGACGGAAACCACATTGTGCCTCTAGTAGGATTGTATTCGTGATTTCGGCATTATGTTCTGAGACAAATACGCCTACCAGTAGATTTCCAGCTGATGACAAAAGAATAACGCCTCTGTAATTGTCACATACACACCTGTCCCTTTGCCTTTGCCCAGAGGAATCATGATGGCATCTCGCCAGTCCCTTAGAACCTTAGCTTTCTCCACATATCGGATAAAACAGTAGAAATAATTTCGAAAATGTACTCGTCTCCAAATCAGAAAAATCTCAGAAAAGAGCCCATCTTTCCCAGCTGCTTTTCATACAGACATGCATAAATTCAACTAGAGAGTGTGGTTTCAGCAGTAGATATGCCTGAATTGCGATGTTTTTTCTGAATGTCATCATTTTGATAAAAAAAAACCATCATCATATCTGGAATATCTGCTAAGTACAAATATTCATTCTAAAAAGAAAAAAAAACTTGAATTCCTCAAATGGCAAATGAAAGATTTTTTTTTTGTACTCAAAATAAACTTGTAAACTTACAATAATTTTACATTTGGGGGCCAAAAACTTTACAGCAACAGCACTGCCAGCAATGAGACCTCCACCTCCAATTGGGATGATGCAGGCATCTAAGTCGGGAATTTGCTTGACAATTTCAAGTCCCATTGTTCCTGCCCCTGCGAGAATATGTGGATGGTCATACCTGGGGGAAACGTGAAAACGAGTTTTAGAATTTGTCGGAAAATATTGTAATAGTTTCGAAAATACAAATGATATTCGTAATAAACAATTATAAATATAATTATAAAATTATAATAAATCATTTATTTTCAGAATATATACATCTACTTTTGGTTTGACAACAAGGCCACTGATCACAGACTGGGGGTTTTGAGGAGCATGGAACCACTTCTTAATTGCTGTTGTTCCCAGGTCTACTGTGACCCAGGGTGGTAGCACTTGATAGTGTTCTAACTATAGGCATATAATGAACCCCCAAACAGTACATTTTTTTTATAATAAAATGACCCATAATTCATTTTTATAGCAAAATGACAATCAATTCAACATTACAAAAATATACATTTTTATAATAAACTTGCCAAGAAAATCTACAAAATATATATCTAAAAACATATCTTTACTCTGAAACTATAAAATCATGTACAGCATATTTAGATTTCGGCATTAAATAATCCATAGAAGCTGATAGCCAAACAAAGTTAACCAAACAACCAACATGAAAGGGATCTTACATGACATTAATCGATATAATATCTTACAATTTCTTAAAGAAATCAAACTGTATTCAAAAATATAATTTCAACAAAGGTACAACATAAAACACACATATCAACCGTCTCTAGTAATCATGTCCACACAAACATATATATGCACAAAAGCTGAGTGTCATCTACCATGTATTCAATTGTGAAAGCAGAATAACGTGTATCATGTTTTTATTACTTCAAATGTCTCAAGAAAATTAAATTTTGGCATTAAATGACCCATAAGGTGTGGATATGCTGGTAAACAAAAAAATCAATCTACTATTTATATATTTGAAAGCGTTTAATGGCGCCTAATAAATCTCTGTATGGTACAAAATGTATTCTGAGCAGTAATTGGTCTTATCACCACGAACGACATCACAAGTAAAATTGTTGTTTAATAGTCAGGGATATTCTACGGCATGTGTTTAATGAATGATTCTAATGATATTTTTTTAAATTTATTTGACGAGTCGTGTTGATGCTTGTGCAACTAGTATAATGGTTATCGACTTGGAAATTGAGACTGATGAGTCGAGTTCGAATTCTAACCGAATTCGTTATGTTCACTTTCACACAAATACCCTTGGGAAAACGATAAATCTATCTCTACTCCACGCAGCTATGGGTTAAATAGCAGGATGGATTGGAATCTCCTAAGGCGGCAACCAGTCTAGGAGAAGGGAAACTCTGTATTCAAAAATCAGCCTGAAGAAAGATGGGCTCCATCAGGTTACTTTCTTCCGAGACACAGAACTGCTTCCATTGTTGCATTAAATTATGTGGTGTCACTACGACCTTAATGTGTTGGGGGTGCAAGTATCTTAGACTTATAAATGATAGTCTCGAAATTGATACTCACTTTAATTGTGTGTGATTTTCTTTTTTCTTAATCATTTCAACCCAAGCAAGGCGGAAATGCCACTTGTATGCAGGGGATTACAGAGAGTGAAAGTGAGAGAAAAGACTTTGGCATTGGGGAAAGTATAAAAAATGAACGGGATTCAAGAAGACAGACGATGGCGATTGACTTTGCATTTAATTTTTTGAAGACTGTAGTTTTCAGGTAAGCAAGTAAACGGAAGGGAATTCCAAGATGAGGCGGGAAAGAAACTGTTGGAGTAAAAGTGGCAGTTACATTTATCTAATTCGACAATAAAAGAGTGAGACCTAGATGCTAATCTAGTAGCACTCTTAAATTTGTCGTCGGGGCACCAGAAAAAAATGCTTGTCATACCATTAGCCATGAAAATATTTGTAGAAAAGACAGATAGAAGCCACATCACGTCGGTGAGAATGTGACTGAAGTGGAGATGCCAAGTTAGGATCGATTACAGTCCAGAACCTTCTTTAGATTTTGTCAAGAACCTCGAGATGAATAAGACATGAAATAGTAATTGCTATTAAATATAGGCTGATAACTATTGTTAATGTTTTTGTTGTATTCAGTTTTTGAATATGTATGAATCTATTTAATTTTAATTAAATAAACGGAACGTAGTTAAGAATATATGTTTTTAATCCTACGAAGTCGAGCAGAAAAGAGGATTGGTATCAAATAAACTAGACATAAAATACAGATTCAATTTGGAGACTCACTCTGAATCAATAACTACATTCGTAGAACATTACTACTGTAGTTCGATCCTTACTCTTATGGCTATGTGATAAGCTAAGTTTATTAATACCTTTAAATATTCGATATTGTCTCAGCTAAAAAAAAATTCTAATATTATCTCGCGTAAAGGATGTTTTAATTTATCGATTATTGATTTGAATCAAGTTATTTATATTACTTAATATCAAGAGAATGCTCAACGTTTTACCGTAATAAAGTTTTCGATAAGAAATCTGTTGATTTGAAAATGTTCCAATCTGTTTTGCTTTTTCTATAACAGATCAACTTTTTAAGGGCTTATAATAAGGAAGTTTAGAATTTTACGGCTGGACTATTATCAGCAGTGTTTAGCTTTAACTTGAACAATATTGAAGGTCATCAGTTAATCGAATTATAAAGCAGGTAAAATCATTTCGTTATTCTCTTGATATCGATCAGTATCAGGAAACTATAAAAGTGTAGAGTTATACTTGCAACAATAGCAAATATTTTTAAGTTTGCTTACAGCTTTCTGTATCAACTGTAAGACAGAAAGTATGGTCAACAGCAAGAGAAATAGCCCGAGATGCAAGTGACGAATTGCAGATTTAAACAACAAGTAGCTGCAGAAGTTCAAATATTTGGGAAGCATTTTAATAGAGGATGGAAAATGCGACACCGAGATCCGAACACGCTGGCAAATGAAGCATTCCAAAAACTAAGAAACTGAAGATATGGTTAAAAACAAAGAAAAGATTGCTGGATTGTTATATGATATTCATCATATTATATGGCAGTGAATGTTGGACAATTTCCCCAAGAATGAGGAAAAACTAGAAACAGCAGAAATGTGGTTCTACGGAAGGATACTGAAAATTCCATGGATTAAACAACAAGGAAGATTTAAAGGAAATGGTAACAAAATGAACTCTTAGAATCAGGAAAAGATAGCTGAAATTCTTTAAGAAAGTCTTAGTGAAAATGACAATAGAATGATTACATAAACTCCGAATCGAGAAAAAACAGTTAAAATTCCTTAGATACATAATGAGGAAAGAGGGTTTGGAAAACTTAACCCCCACGGGGTATATTTTGGGAAAGAGACATAGAGAAAGTCAGGAAACCACTTATCTGACAAGCTTGTGTAAATGGATGGCGGAACGGGGAGGTCATTAGCAAAGGGTGAAAAATCCCTAAGAGCTACACGAGATAGAACGTAGTGGAGAACCATAATCATCTGTGTCCTGAAGGGACGAAGCACGTAACAGAAGAAGAAAATACGGGACTATATATTCTTTACATGAACAATCTGATGAAAATTTATAATAATCCACGGTAGGTAACGTTACATGTTAGTAAAGATTGAGTTTCTACAAATACAGGAGAAAGTCTTTCTTTTTTACTTTATTTTTTCAAATTTACAGTTTTTCGAATTTTTAATTCTTTTCTATTTTTATATTAAGTTTACATCTCGAGTTATAATGTTTCTTGTTTAAGAGATCTTTCAGAGAATTAAAAATTTAATACACATGCACTTGATAACATTTTACACGTTCCTTTTTCTACATAAATATAGAGCAATTGAAGACGTAGAAAAACTCACCCATTGATATAAACATTTCCTGTTTCCTTGGCAATTGTTAATGCATACAACCTAGACTGAATGGAAAATATATATATATATATATATAATTTCGATTATTATACAATATTATTCTCAGCAAAATATTTTAAATATAAATGTTTGAAGAATTTTTTTAGAAACTTTTTATGTCCCACAACTGTTTTACGATATTAGTTAATTTCATTTTTTCCTCCTGAAATGATCTTCATTGAATGATTTGGGATCACGGAGATTCGATATGTGTGAGATTGTGAATCTCAGAAGATGAAAGGAAATATAAAGTGAAAAAGAAAAGTTTCTAAATTTGAAACAAGACACTCTTCAGCTCAACTTCATTATAAATAATTGATTCGTTTAAACATTGAACGAAAAAGTTATTTCCAGAAACTTCCAGATTGAAAAAGAAGAAAAGTAATTTGATATAAAGTACTACTGTTTATATTTCGCTTCTAATATTAGAAAAAAGAATCCCTTATTCCCCATTTGTATCAATCACCTTCTAATCATGTTCCCAAATAAAACCTGCAGTAGAGTTAAGAAGATAAAACAAAATAATTATTCAAGATAGAAATAGTACATTCAGCTAAGTAAAGTGAGATTGAATACACCTCTTAAATTTTAAAAACTGTGTATCCAGGCTTGTCAACGAGCACAAATCCGAGATGAACTGAGCTGAACTTTGTTACGCACATGCTTTTTATCCTCAATATATGATAGACATAAAAAATGCACTATTTTTTTTTTTGCTGAAAGTAAAAATAAATGAGTGAACAGTTAATGGAATGTTTTTAATGTAAAAATCAAATACCCTGGTCTCCCTTACTCTCCAAGGCCCACTATATGCATTAGTATTTCTCTTTGATTAATAATTAACGGGAGAATAGGCTCAAAGTTTTGTAAATAAACGCAATGACCAAGATTCTGTTTTAACTGCATATCACCATCAGATGACATTTTAGTAGTAAAAAAACACTTGGAAAAAGAGATAAAATTTGTTGGTTTTCTCTACTCTCTGCTATAGGCATTAGTGTATCCGTGATACATTAACACCTTATCGAGACGAAAAGGATTAAAATAACTCAAAGAAATGAATTCTGGAAATGAGTTATAGACGAAATTATTTTATATACAAACAAAAAATTGTGCACAGATATTGTGCTGTATACATACGTCAAAAATTTGCCCCACACCGAAAAATTAAAACACTAATAAAAATGGAATCAGTATGTGATGAAAACGAGTAAAAAGGTCTTAATTGTGACGTGCCCAGGAGGGACCCAGTTCAGCCCTTTTTGGTTCCGCGTAGTCCTCGTGATGACCTAAGCAGTAACTGACCATTCTCACCGATGGGCTGTCACGTGACTCTCAAAGGCCCTTTAAAACAAAAAAAAAATAAAACAAGCATCTGATTTGTAATGGTGGTTATAACAGTGTAGAGATGCAGAATGCGATGTTCTCCCCTTTGACAGGAAGGATTTACTGATGTTTTAAGGTCAATAATGGGAACACACTAAATTACTTCGCGTATATTAAGTGTTTCTCTTTGAATGGTTTTACAACTTTAAAAATTATATATAAATTAATAAAGAATAATTTGTATTTTAATGTTCCGGTTTTCCAACATATTCAATATCACTAGTTTCACTGCGGCGAATTCGTCGTGCATCACATAATTTTCAAATTAAAGTCAGCCGTCTACATTAAAATTGTTTTAGTGTTCACGTGACTACAGTGTGAAATACTTGACACAAATCGTAAAAACTGTCTGAAAAGATTATTTGTTTTCTTTGACATTATCTTCTTTTTTAGTTGTTTTGAACTTTGGTGGAAAATTTCCCATCTCTTAATTTGCGAAAATATAGGAATTAGACTGTGCGGACACAACGACCATAGTTTGTAATGCCACCCCTTATCTGATAAAAGTTCAAGTCTATGGGTGTCTGTTCATTGCAGATAACTTTCATTCGTAAGGAAAATAATTAGCTCGAAAAGTGTAGATTTTAATCTTAATTTATTCGGCTGAAGTGAAAATAATAACTGAGAAGTGTCGTGGCTAGTGGCCATTCAGGTGAAGAAAAACATTCAGACCTTTAGCTATCGTTCTTTCACAATTAAAATTCATATCTTTGTGTTATCGATTTAATAAGGCTTGAACTCACACCTACCAGGGAACCAGATGTTTTAAGGAATGTTTTAATCAATGACGACATGTGTCTTTCGTCATTTGGAACCTTAATGTCTGTACTTAGGACTTTTGGATTCTTTCTTAATGAGCGGCTCCCAAATGGTGTTTATCTCTATACTAGGTCGACTGAGGAGATTAACAGAGATTAACATCTGTACTAATTCTTTCATCAGACGTAGCCTCTAGTTCTATTATCTTGACTTCATTCCACAACGGTAGATGAGCACCATTTTTCTCTCCATATATAATCAGCTACTGCCAGTCGATGTTCCTTCGTACTTACTTTTTAAGGGAGGCTAATCTTGCCCTTTTATTCACTGAATAAACACAGTTCTTGGTTGTTTTCTTTCAAGAAATTCGGGAAATATATCTTCAAATGGTTAAAATGCTTTTGAATACACCTCTGATGTTGTATGGGCTTCAGATCCACTGAATCGTTTCAGATGTTCACTTTATGCTCGGTAGACTGTGGCAGAATTCTATTGTTGTCCTCAACACTTCAGTCTCTGCCCGTGAACGTTTGTTATGCTTGCAGAGTAGCTGTTACTTGGAGGGTATTTCTAATGTTGATCATCTCATGGTGCTATACATTTAGACCACCATTTATGAGTTTGGTCCATTTTAAACTGTACTTAGTTCACGTGGTCCAGCACATCTGCTTGGTAAGGCATCGACTGCATATCCAAAACACATGGTTGGCTTTAGCGTTTAGCTTCCTATAGCAAGTCACTCAATGTATTCTATATGTTTGCCATTATTAGAGATTAGGGTGATCCCATTGTTAAATATCTTCCGTATCTGTCGAGACCGTCGTATACTCGCCTAGTAGACCAGATTCCGGTTCTAATTTCTCTCAAACCACTGATAGAGTACCATCTGTGGAAATCGGAGTAAATAGCTCAGAACATCCGATTGAATATGAATAGGAGCATTCCTGGTTGTCTCAATGAAGTGGGTAAAGTTCTTTAAATAGAAATACAAACTTATCTGTTGGTGGGTTGATAATACCAACGATGATTCTATTCAATGTGTAACAGACCTTGACAACTGACGATAAAGCTCAATGGAATACTAAATTTGTGAATTTTGGGAAGTACATACATGTATTGTAGTTTAATGCAACATTGGATCTGCTGCCTGTATTCATTCACAAGTCATTTAAGGCGTTTAGCTTTTGCCCGTGCCTGCCTTACTTTCATTCTCAATCTGTCAGTCTGAACTTTAAAGTTCATGAAAGATGGAATTCGCTTGATTGAGATTACGACATTGAAACTTTTGTTTTGCACAGTTTCCGCAAACATTGACTTTTCTCCAACCACGATGAACGGTGACACTCTCAATGAGATTCCATGCTGTAAACGTCAATTGGGTTCACTTCAGATCTCAAGTCGAACACGTTTATATGATACATTGCAAAAGATGCGGGGAAAATTAACGACTCATTCTATCGCCAGTTTTAATGATCTTTTTTGCAATGCAACTGTGTGTAGATAAATTGGCTAAAATTCATGTTGATGCCATTTACATCCATTCATAAAGATAACTATAGCCGCATTCACTAGAGTTTCAAAAAATAACAACACTTTCAAAATATATGATAAAATCAAATTCCTAAAGCGCACTTAATTTTCTTTCCTCGCTCATAGCCCCTGCTGATGATTTATTTGAGTCGAAAGCTTGGGACAACACAACATACCCACAGCAATCACATTTGCTAAAGAATATTCGTACATTATTAAAAAAAAAGAACTCCAAATTTAACAGATAAAAAATATATGTTGTTTTTAACAGTACATGCTTAAAAGAACACTTGCTGCAATAATATACCGAATATATATATATATATATATGTGTGTGTGTGTGTGTGTGTGTGTGTGTGTGTGTGTGTGTGTGTGTGTGTGTGTGTGTGTATGTGTGTGTGTGTGTATTTCCCACTGAAACACAAGTGCTTACAGGGTGTAGAAGGATTAGGAACGGAAACATTAATGATGAGCAGAAAGAGAAGGAGAGTAATCAGGTGAACAGTAGATGGCGAGTGACATTGCATTTATTTTTTTGCAGATTAAAATTGGCTGAAAAGCATGGAGTCGGAAGGAAGTTCCCCAAGTTAGAAGTGTGAGAGAAAGAACTCTTAGCATAGAATTTGCAGCTACGTCTAGCCAGCACAACTGAGCATAAATTTAAAAAAAACTCCAGGTGCCATAGCGAATAGTTTATTTGAACAATTACCATGGACGTATTTATACCAAAGACATAGAAAGGCAACCTTACGGCGGTGGTAAAGTGACTGGAGCTGAGCCGCCAGATCAGGACTAATAATATTGCAGATTCTTCTTTGGATCTTATCAAGGAGCTCAAGGTAAATAGCAGCTGTTTCACAGTTGGTAGATTAACCTCGTTTGTAATAACTTTGTAATACACAACTATTACATTGGCAACAGTAATTAGTTTTTTGTTTTGTTTTTAACTGAAGATCAACACAATATCGTTGACCCTAATTCTTCTATTTCATTTTGTAAATGTCAAGAATTTAGAGCTGAGTAGAAAAGAAAAAGCAGTAAAATAATAAACGATGAGAATAGACTGAGAAAAAACTATAAATGCGATTTGCGTTGAAAGACATTGGAAATTAAAAAAATAATAATAATGTCCCAACGGTGTTGAAATCGGAAAGAAAAGTTTGAACAAAAAGAGCAGCTTAGTGAGATTCGAATCAAAAACAAGAAAAACATCGGTGAAATTATTTACATGAAATCAAAATGTCACTTACTTCAGCGATATTTTCTCCTTTAACGATAACATTTGCATTATATCTTTGGCACGCCTGGATCTTCATAATCGGAGCGATGACTGGCATTATAACGGTGACTGGAATGCCTAAATCGTTGCCATGAAAAGACAAAGCTAATGCGTGGTTACCAGCACTGGCAGCGATCACGCCATTCTTTTTCTCTTCCTAAAAATGAAAAATTCAATATTTTAAAGAAACACTCTCTCTCTCTCTCTCTCTCTCTCTCTCTCTCTCTCTCTCTCTCTCTCTCTCTCTCTCTCTGTAAATATATCATAGCCATTCAACACGTTATACTTTCATTTGAAAAGAGAAGACTAGAACTGGTGCAGAAACGCATTTTTAAAGGTAAAAAATGCCTTAGGAAAAACGAAAAAATTTCTATTCATATTTTTCAAGCTTAAATATTTAACCGTTTAATCTTCTCTTAGAAATAAATTATTTTAGTTTGTTTAATACAACCACTTTGCAAAAAAAAGGGTTTTGTATTTTCTTAAATGTCTTTAACCTCTCAAATCTTCACTATTTAGTTTTAAGTATTATTTTCCATACAATTGTTTAATTGAATGTGTTCCATACAATTGTTTAATTGAATGCGTTCCATATACTTGTTTAAAGTCATCATGATTAATGGCTAAGAGTTTTTGTTTGTTTTCTGAGAAGATTGATTTTTCGTTCATGTTACTGGCCATCTGACGCCATCACATATCAAAACTACCTTTATCAGCAACATCATTGTCGTCGTCTGGCCCATGTCCGGATGTGGTCGTAGGTCGTTGTTCAGCTGAGCACCACACCAGCTCCCATTCATGCGTAGCGTGTTTTGGGCTAAGTAAACCTGATGGAGCCCAACCTTCGATTTGAAGGCTCGTCATATTTATCACAACGTTTCGGCTGTTGTACGCTCCGGCCTTCTTCAGATGGTTGGAATGTCGAACTGAACCCTTTATTTCACTCACTGTTCTAGTTCCACGTGTCATGTCTAATGGATGTTAGTTATCAGTTATCTCCTGTTAATTCCTGTTGAACTTCCCTCTCCAAGTCTCTTTCTCCAGTCTTAACCAGGTATTGAACCCAACTCTTTGGGTCCTGTCACTAGCCACTGTGCCATGTGTCCTTAAGGACATCTGTGTATGAATTTCTGGTACTTATAAACTTAATGTTTTCACTCCATTTTTTTACCAGTGCTCATATTGCAGTTTTTGCTGTTATCATTTCATGTTTTTACCAGAACAGTCTAGTCCGCGAGCGAAATAAAGGGTTCAGTTCGACATTCCAACCAACTGAAAAAGGCGGCCAAAACGTTGATGATAAATATGGCAACAAAGATGGGGACAATAGACCGAATATTGTTAATAGTGTACATAATACCTCAGCTCAGAAATATAGACAGATAACAATTATTATTACAACAGTTTAAAAGATAAGTAATAGAAAGTAAAAATAATAAAATAATAGAAATAATAAATAATAAGAAAATAATTTTTAAGACTCTTATTATTGTTGTTGTTACTGTTAAAATAATTGTTTAAATGATAAATAATTGTTTAAATGATAAATAATAGAAAATAATCGAATATTCATAATGAACTAGTGAAAATAAACCGTATGTAACTTATTCCTAAATCACAAAAACTGAACGCAATTCTTCGTTTTGGACATTGAACTAAGCCGATGAATGTAATTTCAAGCTATTTACATTATTTACATTTAGGTTAAGATCATTATCTTTGTCCTTTCAACCGCTTTGCTCTTCTTCAGCCTTCTTCGGTTATGTGTCGAGTAATCGTCATGAAATTTCTAACCGAACACTTTATTTAATCTTCATAGGTAGACTGTTCTTCTTCGGCTTTCCATGACTAGAGATATTTTGTCTTGTTCTCATGCTCGGTCTTATTCCACTGAGTCTGTGCTAGGGATGGAACTCACAATTGCTATGCCGCAAATTCACAAACCAATGTTTTAATCTACTACACTAATCTCCCATGATAGCGTAGAGTCTTAAACCCAATGCTGTTATTGCCTGACAGCTACTGATGCTACTACTGTCACGATTCCATTTTTCAGGCCACTTGACTACTTGTATGCCATGAGCCAATCTGGTGTGGAGTGATTGTGTCACGTAAGACGCATTATTTACATTTCAAGGCTGTTAACGGACATGAGATCACCATTACATTGTAATTGTTCTGTTCTCATAGCAAAATGTACTAAAGACCGAAATGATTTACCTCACGTTTTATTGATATTTGGGAGCAGTAATCTACGCTTGTATTCAGTTATTTTCTTCTACCATTTCTCAGTTATTTACTAAATAAGTTTCAGAATTGGTTTCAAGTTCCCGTCTTCCATCATTTACCAAAGTGTAAACGTGCAACATACAACTTTCAAATTGAATGCAACCCCCTCTAAATTAAAATCTGTTCATATGACTAAAACGATGCAATTCAAGAGAAACACATTAACAGTGTGGAAATATTTATTTTATTTGACATTATCTTCTTTTCTGTTTTGAACCTTGGGGGAGAATTCCCAGCCTTATAAATTTGCGAAAATATCGAATTTTATTTTAAAAAGCAGACACATCGACCATAGTTTATAATGCACCCCGTATCCGGTAAAAGGTCACATCTATGGGTGTCTGTTCACCGCAGATAGTCTTTCGTCCTTAAAGAAAATAATAAGCTCGATAAGTGTATCTTTCAATAATTTATTTCTCTGAAGTAGATTTGCGGTTATCGGAGCAAAATAATAATTGTTTCATGTTCTAAGTGTCGAAGCTCGTAATCGGACATTCATTGGAAGACAAACTTTTTGTTTTCAAAGACCTTGCGCTGTAAATCTTCGACAATTAAAATTCATATCTGATATATCAGTTTAATAATGTTGTAAAAACTCATGAGTATGTCTAAATAGTTAAATATTAGACTAGTTTATAAAGCAGATTAATTATAGCAGATGAACCTATTAAAAGTACTTAGTAAGCTTAGGTTAGTCTAGTGAGTGACTTCGAACCTCGCTGAGCAATTGGATCCTTGGACCAAATTAATTAATCTTAATTACGATAATAATTGCGCCCAACTTTTAGAAAGCAAACAGTTTTGAATCTTTAAAGAATAAGAATAAAAGAAATTGACAAAGAAGTTAAACACACCCATAGAAGCAAGAATAGATTTTCTTTGAAAAAATTCATATCCGTTTATGATATCTAATGAAATTTCCCACCTT